>JAMLFY010000006.1:34454440-34584407 GCA_030441495.1 Dalbergia oliveri | reverse complement strand
GATAATATCAGTTTAGTACATCACAACGAGATATAAGAGAAACATAAAGTCTTACCCGCAACATCCGCAGAGCTAAAGTCCCAATGGGAACATAAAGACAAATACATGGTAATAATCCCAAAAGATAAACACCCCACTCTATCACTACCCTCCCACTCCAAGCCTCCTGGTGACGCCGTCCTCGGTTGGGGAGATGTAGCCCGCGAAGCTGACGAAGCTTCCTCGGATGTAGCCCGGACGGAGCGGAGACCTAGGCATGGGAATCGAGGGAGCAGCGTGGCCTCCGCGTCGTTGTCTCTTCGCCTGTTCGGTGTGAACGCGCCTCGCATGCCTCGGCTGGGTGGCCCGTGTCCTCACTCCTCCTCCGTGACCCATAGGAACGGAGGGAAGATCCCTCGGAAGGATGGGCCTGGTGGGGATTCGGGGGAAGTACTCGAGGAATATCCACGCGTCCTTGGGAAGGAGAAGGTTGAGCACGGCAGTTCTGCTCATGTTGGGGGTCATGTCCTCTCGAAGATTAAGCTCGTCGCCAAAGGGTGAAGTCGGTGGAAGTGATGGTGAAGGGGAAAGCAAAAGGGCGTCCCACGTATGCCAAAAGCGCGGCACCTCGCAATGACCCTTGTGAAGTGGTAGCTGATGCTCGGGGTCATAGTGCACCTCCCATGTAGGCGGGTCAATGAAAATCACGAACGACAGCCATCGAATGTATTGAAGGCGTAACGGAAAGAAACAGAGAGGGGTGAGAATTCTACTCTAAAGAATCTCAAGATAGGGAAGTCCTCTATATCCTAGTGCCATCGTTGATTCCCAAGGACCTTGGGTTTATTATGGAAATGTTGAGCATGCATAGGTTCATTATAAGGTTTTCACAAAGGTCGTTGTCCAAGGTCCATGTCTTTTATAATGATTCTTAATGCATGTATGCAACATAATGTTTCATGGATGCATGGTAGCACTTTAGGTAAATCAAACAATAATTCAAACAACATTTGTGTGGCATGAAACTTTTCTTTGAACATCTTTCCTTTTCTCATACTTGTGTCACCAATAATATGGTAACCGCACCCTTAAACTAGGCTATGAGCTCATACCTTAACTAGTCGTCACTAGTTCTTACTTATCCTCTTGATAAGCAATCACATAAATATCATAATCCGACTCCCGAGTACGGGTAGGGGGCCTAAGGATCACCCATCATGGGACTTTCTCCTTCTTCGAAACGCATTCGGACTTGGTTAGAGCCAACGGCTTGCTCCGCATTGGTATAGCCTTTCATGACGTCGTCCATACCCACGGGTTTACTTTCTCCTCACCGGAGGCAGGAGAAATGCGTTCTCGTAACTTTTAAACTTCATATTTCTCAAAACTTTCTTTTTGTCCTTCAATTTGACGGAAATTCGACGCATGACAACTCTCTCCAAAATTTCCTCAAATTTGAGTCATGCCACATAATTTCGTCACATGCATCATTTTCATGGAACTTTCTCATTGCCATAACTTTCTAGTTCACATGAGCATATTTCTCAATTTCATTCATATCTTTGAAACATTATGCATTTCAAACACAACAATTCATCAAATTATGCATATAAAGTTTCATGCTCAAGGAACTAACATAATCACATCATCATACGTGTGCCAAGGTTCATCATCATAATCATACTCTCTCCGTCCACCTATCTCACAGGATCTTATGCTTTGCCCCTTTCGGGCTTTAAACTTGTATTTGCATTATTATTATCCTCAGGGTTGGCAGAAACTTAAATTTTTCCTCTAAAAACAACACTCAACATAAAAGGGCAGAAACTATATATATCGTTTGCTTAAGGGCTCTAAAATCTCCATTCGCGACCCTTTTAAGATCCATCTTCCCTAAAACTCCATAATTAATTCTTAGATCAATTATGAGGGATTAGGCATGTTCTCTAAGTTATAAACCACTTAGATCTCTTATCATCATCTTATACTTAGAAATTAGCACCTAATCATTTATGAAGGGATCTTGTACGTGTCTTACTAATTATGAATCATTTATCCCTTGAATTAACCATTCTAGAACGATTTGCACTTCTTTGTATTAAGGTGTTCTAGAATTCTCATCTCAAGTCCCTTTTTAGTTACTTATTCTTTACTAGCTTCTCTAAATCGATCCTTGCTTCACTCAACATAATTTTACACATTTAACACCTTAGAACAGCATTTATCCAGGAGCCAAACATAGAACCAAATCATGAACCCATAAGATCACATAATCTCTTGGGTTGAAATGCATATAAGTTGCTAGTTTTCTCTTGGAATGTTTCTGAAAACAAAAGGTGTTGGTAATCGATTACATGTTCCTAGTAATCGATTACCAGGAGTTTCATTATTGGTTTTCAAACAAGGGTAATCGATTACACATAATGGTAATCGATTATAGGGTAATCTTGTTTCAAAAAGTAAAGAACATAGGTAATGATTACATACGACGTAATCGATTACTTAGGGTTAAATCTGTTTCTGAAGAGTAAAGACATTTGGTAATCGATTACATTATAAAGTAATCGATTCAGTTTCCAAAGAGGTCTGGGCATGAAAAGGTAGTAATCGATTACACTACCTCTGGTAATCGATTACGAAAACCAAAAGTCCTTCGTAAAACCTTTGGTAATCGATTACATTGGTGGTAATCGATTACCAGAACCTTTGAAAATTGAGAAAACATGATTTTGACACATTCCAAACTATTTTAAACCTCTTGAGACCTCATAAAACAGTTTCCAACATTTCCTTGAAAATCATTCATGTATTTTACAAAATCAAACCATTGTTGGTTCATACCAAAACTCATCCATTTCTTTTTGAATGGAGTTTCCTTTTTAGGATACTTAGGGCAAGTCTTTGAGCTCTAGAGTGTTTAGGTGATGACAAAATCTTAAACATGCCATGCACTTTATTTTACTCTTCATTAGAAAGTAAAGTGAGAGCATAAAATAAATATGAGATGCAACTTCATTATTATCTTTAAGGATTAAGTGATGACTTGAAATATAAACATGAAATGCAAGCTTGGGAATTTAAATATGGTAATGCAAGTTCATTCATTTACTCTTGTGAAATTAGTGATAACATCAAAATAAACATGAGATGCAAGACATAAATTTAAACATGAATGCATCTTGTTTTTGTCTTAGCTAGAGCTCTTGCAAGACTTTTAGAGGAACATAAACCTCAACCCATTATGCATCATAAGGCAAGCTTTAGAGTTCTTAGCACCTAGACTTCAAGAGAAATCTTAAGGTTTGAACTCACCATCAAGCTTAAGGAAATGGACCCAAAGTTCATCACTTTGTCTAAACAAAACTACAAGAACTAAGTCATATTCTTTATTTTATTGCTCATAGGCTTCAATCTCAGCGGATTCTCAAAGGGACCAACTTTAAGGTTGGCAAGGGTAAGCCTAGAGCTCTTTGAAATCATGAGATTAACTTTCTTAACAAAACTTTCGTGATCTACTAGACATATTTTACAAACTTTGTTCAAATCCATAGAAGAAAAACTGAAAATCCTTAAAGGAAAGAGAAAGAGGAAAAACCGAAACTTAAATCAAGAAAAGAAAGGAAATCCAAGCATGTATGGTCCAAAACCAAGTTGTTTCAAGCTTTAGAGGTTTCTCACATGACAACAACAAATCATTATCTTGAAACCTCATCATCAAGCTCACATTCTTTTTGTAAGAAGGCCTCTTGGCCGAAAAAGAAAAGAGGAAGGAAAAGGAGTTTGAAAACCAAGAGAAAAACTAGAACTTTCTTGAAGAACACAAACAAAAATCATCAAAACTTAACCCCTACCTTAAGAAGTCTTGAAGAGATGTAAGAAAGCTTTGTTTTCTAGATGGAAGGAGAAGGAAATCCTTTTGGAGTCTTGAGGAAGAAATCAGCCAAGTTGAGGGAATTTGAGAGGAATGAGAGAATTTGCAAGAAGCTTGAACTTGGCAAATGATCCAAAGTGTAACAAGGTTCCAAGGCTTGGTATTTATAGAAAACTTGCAATATGGAGGCTGAAATGGGAGGGGAACCGGCTTTTGGAGGAGGAGGAGGGAGGAAATATCTCTTACAAAAGCATGGGTTTAGGCATGGCAAGCATGGTTGGAAGCATGGGCAAGGTATGGCCTAAAGCATGGGCTTGGAGTGCATCACAACTCAACATGTGGCACCATTTTGGGGACAGATTTTCGGCCTCCTCATCAGCCAAGGGGAAGGGATTTTTGTTCATGTAATTGTGGTTTAAGGATGTGTTTAAGTGTTTCTATGATTAGGCTTTTTGATTAGGAGTTTGTAAGCAAGCGTTTAGGTGAGAAAATGGTTAATTGAGGTGGTTCAAGACTTGATTAGGAGGGTGATCTCATTAGATTAGTAATTTAAAATAATTCTTTTGGTCAAATGAGGTATGGCTCAATTCCTTATTTTAAGGAAGAGAGAGAAAACACTATTCAAGATTCCATGACTAGAAATCTTGAATTTAAAGAATACCGTTAGAGTTTATCTAAGCAAATCTTAGGTTCTAATTAACCTTAATAAATCATTTTGACTCTAGATTAATTATCGAAATAAATTAATCTTCGATTAGAGCCTAATATTGCTTAGGTTCGCTGATTGCTTCATTAGCGCACTGTACACTGTTCTAGGGCAAAATGGTAATTTTGCACTAAAACTCCTGGGACCTTCTGCAGAACTAAACATCAAACCTTGCTCATAAACATCATTCTAAACTTCCTGGAAAAGTTTCGGGCTCAAACGGCATCTTTTACCCGTGTAGACACAGCAGGGGTATTTTGGTCATTTTGAGCGGAAGTTTGAGAACGAGGTTTCCTCCTGGATATCATTCATAACAGCATAATCCCCTTCAAACATCGAGTTGACCCATTCGAGGGTTGCCGGGGCAACTGTCCTCGAATTTCGGTGGAATGACCTTGGGGGCATTTCGGTCATTTGTACTCTGACGAGAGAAAGGAAAGAAACAAAGAGAGAGAAAGTGAGCTTACAATCATTACCTATAATTCTCACTAAGATTTAGGCATACTAAAAATTCCAAACAGCATTATGTATTTTGGGCAGGAAAATTTACCCTAATGATTATGGGGTTCTAGAGTTTGATTTTTTTAGACACTTTAAGTACAATTCTTCGCCTACGGCTCTATAATTAACTCCTAAACCAATTATGAGGGATTCCTACACATGTTCACTAATTATAAGCCAATTTCCTTAGTTTTAAACATGCTGGAACGAATGCATATCTTGTGCATTTAAGTGTTCTAGAATTCTACATTTTAATCCTTTCAAGTTACTTATTCTTTTCTAACTTCCCTAAATCAATCCTTGCTTCACTCAAACATAATTTTACACATTTTAACACTACAAAACAGAAATTATCCAAGTGGCCAAACATAAGAGGGCAGAACCAAAATGTAAAGCCCATAAAATCATATAATCTCATGGATTAAAGTGCATACAAGTTGCTAGTTTCTCTTGGGATCATTTTAGGAACTCAAACTCTTTTAGAAACCAATTAATCTCATTAAAATCATTGAAATCCAAGTAAGGTCAGTAGCTAAATCAATTTAATCATAAGGAGGATTTAAAATGTAAAACTATGCTCACAAGGTTCCTTAAAACCACCTAGGCTTAGAAAATTCCAAGACATAGGCTATGGACCCTTGTGTCTTGATGAACTCACACAAAGTCCATCATCATCATCTAAGGCCGAAATGGCACCCTTGAGACATCTCCATTTTCTAAAACTTTATATGTGATACTTGGGCAAGTCTTTGAGCTCTAGGATTATTTAAGTGATGGCATAAACTTAAACATGATATGCACTCATTTTATTCCTCATTAAGAAAGTAAAGTGAGAGCATAAAATAAATATGAGATACAACCTCATTATTATCTTTAAAGTTAAGTGATGACTTGAAAAATAAACATGAAATGCAAGCTTGAAATTTAAACATGATAATGCAAGTTTATTTATTCATTCTTGAGAGTTTAGTGATGACATCAAAGTAAACATGCTAAGCAAGGTATAAATGTAAACATGTGTGCAACTCATTTTATCTTAACTAGAGCTCTTACAAGACTTTAGGAACATCACGGCCTTAACCCAATATGTATCTTAACAACATAAAGTGAGCTTTAGAGTTTTTAGCACTTAGACCTCAAAGAAGTCTTTGGTTTTGAACTTCATCATCAAGCTCAAGAAAATAGACACAAAGCTCAACACTTTGTCTAAACAAAATACAAGAACTAAGTCATATTCTTTATTTTATTGCTCATGGGCTTCAATCTAAGAGTAAAACTCTTGGCGCAGACCAACTTTAAGGTTGGCAAGGGTAAGCTTAGAGCTCTTTGAAAACATGTGATTAATTTTTTTTTAACAAAACTTTTGTGATCTACTTGATAATTTTAGCAAACTTTGTTCAAACCAAGACAAAGGAAACCGAAATCTTCAAAGGAAAAGGGAAAGAAGTGAAACCATTCAAGAAAGAAAAGGAAGATGAACAAAAAATGTAAGCAAGGAAAGAAAGAAACACAAGCATGTATAGTCCAAGACCAAGTTGTTTCAAGCTTTAGAGGTTTATCACATGACAACAACAAGTCATTATCTTGAAACCTCATCATCAAGCTCATATTCTCCTCATAAAAAGGCCTCTTGGCCGAAAAGAGAAAAGGAAGAGGAAAAGAGTTTTGAACCAAGAGAAAACTAGAACTTTTTTTGAAGAAAACAAGCAAAACTTTAGAACAAAACCCCTACCTAAGGAAGTCTTCGAAGAAATGAAAGAAAGCCTGAGTTCATGAAGAGTTGAGAAGAGAAACAAAATCTGCCTGAGGTGAAGATGGATTCGGCCAAGGGGGATGCTCAAGGAAGATGATTTTTCCTTGAGTTTCTAAGCTTGGAAATGGAAAGTTTAAGTGTTTAAGAGATGGTTTAAGGTAAGCGAGTGGTGGTTTATGGTTGTTTGTGGTGGTTTGTGGTGGTAGAAGGATTCTCTAAGAGGAAGAAGAAGATGAAGAAGATGAAGAGGAATTCGAGAGAAAATGAGAGAAAGTGCAAGACAACTAAACTTAGCAAATGATCTAAAGTGTATCAAGGTTCTTTAAGGCTTGGTATTTATAGAAAATTTTCAACATTGAGGCTTCCAAGGGAGAGGAGGAATCGGTGCCATTTTGGAGAGGAGGAGGAAGGAGGAAATATCTCTTACAAAGGTATAGCTTTGAGTATGGGTTCAAGCATGGTTGTATAGGCACAAGTATGGGCAAAGTATGGTCTTTGGAGTGTGAATGAGTCAACACATGATGGGCAAATGGAGGAAGAGTGGCCGGCCACTTAAGGCCAAGAGAGAGAGAAAATTAGTTCATCTAATTGTGGGTTAGTTATGTGTTTAGGTGTTTCTTTGATTAAGGTTTTGGTTAGGAGTTGTAAGAAAGTGTTTAGGCGAGGTAATTGGCTAATTAAGGTTGCCAAGACTTGATTAGGAGGGTAATCTTGCTAGATTAACAATTTAAAATTATTCTTTTGGTCAAATGAGGTTTGACACAATTCCTTAATTTAAGGAATTAGAGAGAGAAATACTATTCAAGATTCCATGACTAGGAATCTTGAATTAAAGAATGCAATTAGAGTTTAACTAAGCAATATTAAGGCCTAATTAACCTTAATAAATTATTTTACTCTAGATTAATTATCGAAATAAATTAATCTTCGATTAGAGCCTAATATTGCTTAGGTTTGCTTAATTGCGTCATTAGGCTCACTGTTACATTGTTCTCAGGGCAAAATGGTAATTTTGCACTAAAAACAAAACCAACGGGCCAAAGCTAGATAACAAATATTACTCATAAACATCATTCCAAACTTCCTGGAAAAGTTCGGGGCTCGGCACCTTTCAGATGTAGAACACAGTAGGGGTATTTGGTCATTCGCTGAAAGTTAGAAAACGAGATTTTCACCTCAATATCAACATAACAGTTATAGTCCCCTTCAAACATTGAGTTGACCCATTGAACCCGGGGTCAACTCCTAAATTCAGGAAAAACAACCATCAGGGCATTTTGATCATTTGTACTCAAACAACAGAAATAAGGGCGTTACATCCGTCACCAAACTCCTCGCTTTCCTGACAATTTTCCAATGAAACCCTCCAAGACTTCCTTACTCTTCAACCAGGAAGCCCTTCAGATAAGAGACCTAACTTTTAGATGACCCTTGTAACTTTATGGGGAACTAACGAGGTGTTTGTTTTAGGTATATTTAATTATTCCTGGAATAGGTAGTTAGGAATGATATGTTCATGCATTTGTTACAAGTTTTACAAAATTTTTCCTGGGTATTAATTATTCCATGGAAAAAATTTTCCTATGATTTAATGAAATCTCATTCCCAGGTTGAAAGGTAGGTAAAAAATATTCCCATGACTTAGGAATCATAATTATTAAGCACAATTACTAAACTATCCCTCAATTATTTGACTTTTTCCTTACAATTATTTGACCCAAGGGTATTTTGAAAATTATAACATATATTCTTAGGAATATAGATTATAAAACAAACACGTTTTAAATTTATTTCCGGAAAATCTTAACAAATAATTCCAGGAATATTTAATGCTAAACAAACAATTTTGTAAAGATACCCAAGAATAATATTTCAGGAATGTGATTCCTGGGAACATAATTTCAAACCTTGAAACAAAGACCCCTTAACATGTGGACTTTCAAAGATCACTAGTAAAAGAAGAAATTGAAGGCACTCAAAGAACTTTATAATATAGCCAAAAAATACATCAACCTGGAATAAGCCCTAAGAGTGATGGAATAAATGATCATCAAAGACCTAGACAAAGGAAAGAAGATAGGAACCAAGGGACATGACACCTGTCAAAGTGGGACGTTTTATCGAGTGTACCCTGCTCAGGGTGTCCTTGGCTCAATTGTTCTAGAGAGATTCAAAATAGGAAATGCCTGTAAAAACCTGGACCTACGAAGACCAATCCCTGTTTTAACAAGTCCTTTTATTGTGAGTACTACCAGAGCCAGTCATTGACAGAAAGATTGCAATGACCTCTGAGACATAGTAGAGGAGCTGATCCGCAGGAAGAGGCCCATAGCAGACACAATGAAGCCCAAGAGAAGAAGACATTGCTAGTTCGAAGGGAATTCGATCGAAAATAGCAATACCAAGCAGAAACCATCAATAACTAGTGAAGGATTGTTTGGAACGAGGAATGCCATGGACTCATAGCCTGAATGAGCAATACCATTGGGGCGGGTTGCGGGAGGAGGTGTCTCTAAGTCATCTAAAAAAAAGCCCCAAAGGAGGTGATTGGAGTAAGAGACGGGAGAATGTAAAGAATCACAAAGCCCCTCACTCCCACCAATTACTTTGGAGGATGACAACCTTGGCATTGTGAGGGTTCATGATGACCCTATGATGATATCATTCTAACCATGAATAGCAGATCAAGAGAGTACTCGTAGACAAGGTAGTTTCAGCTGACTTTCTTTTTCTGGGAAGCCTAGGCTGATCCTGAAGTCTCATTGGGTTTGTAGGAGAAAAGAGTAAGGCTCAATGGTCACATCACCTTATACACCGTAATGGAGATCCACCGCTCGCCAAAACTATGCAGATAGACTTTCTTAATCATTCGATGGCAATCTACCTATAACATCATTATGGGAAGACCGACGACCACCAAGCTAGGAGCAATCTGTCAATCATCCACCTTGTCATGAAGTTCCATTATGAGGAAGGCAAAGTATTTCACAATCAAGGGAAGTCAATAGATGACAAGGCACTATTACAATACTCGCCTTGAGGTTCGGAAAAGACAATGAGCAGAAGACAATCAAGAGATTGCCATGGTGGATCTTGAAGTTAGAAGCCAAAAGTACAACAATCGGCCCAAGTAGGATGGAGAATTGGAGAAAGTCTACGTTGAAAAAAGGAGAATCAAACAAATAGGATAACTAGAAAGTTTCCCCTAAGAAACAAAAGAATAATTGCTCAAATTTGATGTGTTCACATGGACAACTACAAACATGCCCAGGGTGGATCCAAGGATGATGTTTCACCAACTCTCAGTTACTGGAGTTAAGACTAGTTAGGTAGTGCAAAGGAAGATGACACCAGGATAGGGAATAGGAGGTGATAAGACAAATTGAGTAGCTATTGAAAGTCGGTTATAGAGAAGTCCAATGCCTAACTTAGCTGTCCCATGTCGTCTGGTTTTGAAAGCTAATGGGTAGATGTGAATGTTTGTTGACTACACCAATCTAAACAAATCATGTCCATAATATCCTTACCCACTTCCAAGCATAAAGGATTGGTAAACTCATCCTGGATTTCAATTCTTCTTCTTTGTGTACGTATACTGTAACACCCTAACTCTTTACCTTATCATTTAAGTCGCATTTCGATGAGTTATTAGTTTGTTACGCCTTTGTTTCAAATCTTGACTTACTTTTCTTTAAAATGCGAGTAATAAAATACGACTAAATTTTTCTTTTTGAACTTAAGACTTAAAATGCGAGCCGCGCATGCGCATAAACACAATTATTAAACGTAAAACATAACAATCAGATATACGTCATCATAACAACCATGAATAAACTATATAATAATCACAACATAGATTATAGTAGTATATCATAATCATAACATAACAACGATGTCCTTATAAATATAAGGACAGCTAGGGGTATCAAATACACCAAATAGCTTTAACTAATGCAAAACAGAATATTAACAAAGCTAGACTAGTCTTCATGCTTCCGATTGCCCTCTAATCTAACTAAATGACGCGATTCCTACGCCTGTGCCTCAATAAAGATCACGAACATCCGCATCGATTCCATTCTGGAGACGACATGGGAGGGAAAACAAAAGGGGTGAGAATACTTATACAAGATTCTAGTAGGTTACCCAACTTTAACACAAGTGTCATCGTTGTCGCCCAGCCACTTCGGTTTCATTATGAAATAGGTGTACATGCATAGGTTCAATTTTATTTTCTCAAATCCTATTATCCGAAGTGGGTTTCTTTTAGCATGAGTCTTGATGGTATGAATGCAGATATTTTATGTATGCATGGCAATGACATTCACGTACTCAACATACATCACTTAAGCTTAAGCACCAATGGAATAACTGTAACACCCTAATAATTAACCTAATACACCTAGGTTGTATCTGATTAATTACTAGACTTTACTCTTTGCTTCAGTTCTTTCATCATACTTTGAAAATACTTAGTGAAATTACGAGCCATTTTTTTTAAACATAATTGAAAACGTGAGCTGCACATAATGTGAACAATAATCGAAATAAAGTGAATAACGTGCAGATATAGCATGAAAAACACATCATATTGGCTCCATCATATAACATCCATAATTACATAACACATAGATAGTTTGCCTACCAACAGAATAAGACTAGGTGTAGGCAATCTAACAAAACATAAATAATATATGGATGGAAGGACATCCATTAATGGCACCTAGTAATAACACTCCAAGGATAGAGATGGATATCTGAAATATACGAGTGAAACTAAGGATCAAGTTCAGCTACAGGTAAAAGCCTCAACGATTCACGAACACTTCCTTCTATTTCTGAAGACGAGATGGAAAGAAAAAAAAATAGAGGGAGTGAGAAACTTATAAAAGAATCTCAGTAGGGTACTCACCTCATGATGCATTGTGTCATCATCATCGTCCCCAGGAACCTCGAGTTTCATTATGAAATAGTGAGCATGCTAAGATTGATTTATTAAGTTCGAAAATATACTTTATCGAGGTTCGTCGTTTTTAATCATGCGTCTTATAATGCATCATAAACTTAGCATGTCATGTTTATAATGAACTTTTCCTTTCATCAACACATCATATTGCTCATCATCATATCATAATAACATGCATAGAAGAACATCATATTTCTCATCATCATCTCATAAATGCTATGCATAGAAGAATATCATACCATAATAGCTATGCACAAGACATGGTGCACATATTTCATTTCTTTAGTGTCCTAGGTGACTTAAAATCTTGTCATCATCATCATTATTTTCCTGGGGCCACCCTATACTCCACCCTTTTGGGAGTAATCTAGGTTATGAGCTCATACCTTACTAGTCGTCACTAGCATATACTTATCCCTTTTGATAAGTTAAAATCTAACTCTACCCTTTTGAGAGAACGGGCTAGGGGGCAAGAATCACCTTTTCACCACCTATAGTCTGATGGGTCTAAAGGATCATTTTCTAAGGATCACCTTTTCATCACCTATAGTCTGATGGGTCCAAAGGATCATTTCCTCATAAGTTTAAGTCACCATTAAGTCTTAGCATGTTATATCATAATCATCAAGATGCATGAACATTCTCATTGTTTGCAATAGCAACTATAACATGCAAGCCATGAAATCATTCAATAATATCAAATTCTCAGTAGGCATTACATCATCATATAACTTACATTCCAAAGCATCAAAAGATGTCATCCAAAATTCTCAAGTAAGCTCCCTAAATAACCAAACTCTAAAATTGGGTAACCTTAATTATCAAACTAATTACTTATGCATCTAAGGGATTTATTACCATGAATTATAAGCCTTAAGAACATTATTAGACTATATGGGGTAGCATAGACAGGTAAGTTGTTCTTAAGGTTTTATATGCTAGAAGTTACGTTTTTAACCCTTTCTATTACCCTTTCCCTATGATGCTAAAATTAATTACTAAACCAATTATGAATCATTGTCCCTTATCTAAACATAATAAAATCTGGTTCTTAAGGCCACTAAAGGTTCTGGACAAAATGCATAAATTTCATTCTCTAGAGTCCTAGAAATCTTGCTTTTATGGTTTTTTAGGAAGCTAGTTTTATTTCTAACATGCATAGAATCATTCCTTTAGCAATAAACCATAATTATCACAACTTCAAACATATTAAACTATCATCATAAAGTAGTACTAAACTCAGATTAGTGGCCGAATCATGAACCTCATATAATTGCTTGAAGTCACATTTTAAGTACACATGTTATACTGGTTTACCGTAAAATATTTGTAAAACCTAAAACTCTTTTAGAAACTAATTCTTTTTGTTAAAATTGAAAGAAGTCATAGGACTTTAGGCCTTCCTCAATCATGAGGCCGTTTTATACATTGAAAGAATGTTCATGATTAAAATTTTCACTTAAGATAAAAGGAGCAAGTCTTGAGCTTTAGAGATTTAGTGATAACTAGAATTATAAACATGCTATGCAACCTCATTTTAATCTTGTCTTTATAAAGTGATAACTTGGAATTATAAACATGATGCAAGAAACTAGAGCGGGTAGTCCGCATGGACCAAGTGGAGGGAGAAGAGAATCTTAAGAAACTGGAGCGGTGGTAGTCCGCACTGAACCGGTAAAGGGAGAAGAGAACTTATTACATCTTATTAAGCTCCAAACTCAAGACTTTTTAAAGAATGAATTCTTTGACTCCCATAATCTTAAGGAAGCTTTAGAGTTTTTATTACCATGGTTCCAACTTTGCTTGTGATACTTGGGCAAGTCTTTGAACTCTAGGATCTTTAAGTGATGACATAAAATAAACATGCCATGCATTGATTCTTTTAGCCATTATAAAATAAATATGAGATGCATCCTCTTTATTATCTTTAGAGATTAAGTGACAACTTGAAACATAAACATGAAATGCAAGCTTGAAAATTTAAACATGAGGTATGCAAGTTCATTTATTATTCTTGAGAATTTAGTGATGACATTAAAAGTAAACATGATGTGCAAGGCATAAACTTAAACATGGATGCAAGTTCATTTTTATTTCTTTACTAGAGCTCCTTCAAGACTTTAAAAGAATTATAATTTCAACCCAATATATATCTTAGCAAGACAAAGTGAGCTTTAAAATTTCATTATTAAGCTATCCTAGAAAACTTTCTTAGGCCTTGGGGCAAAATCAAATGGCAAGAAAAGGAGAAGTTCAAGAGCAATCTAGAAATGAAAAATTGTTAAACATCATTTTAAACTAAAAACAAAGCTTAACAAGAAATGAAACATAAGTGTCAATATATTTTTCAAGTTCTAAACTCAAGACCTTTATCATAAAAACATAGTTGCTTCAAAACTTTGAAAACTAATGAAACCTTCAAGTTTTAGAGGTCTAACTTGTGAAGGCTTTGCAACCAACACTCAAGAACCTCATCATCAAACCATGGTCTCATCATAATCTAGGCCATAAGGCCGAAATATACAAGAGAAAAGGAGAAGGAAAACTTAAATATGAAGCAAGAAGAAAGTACATAAAATCATCATTTTAACCAAGAACAACACTTATCAATACTTGAAATTAAGCTTAAAAACAACTCCCTACCTAATTTTATTTGAAGGAAAGGAAGAGAACTTGGTTTCCTTGAGTGAAATGAAAAAAAATCTCTTTGAGAAATGGGAGAAGAACTTCAGCCAAGAGGAGGAAGAAAGAAAGCTTTTGGTGCTTCTAAAAACTAGAATTGTGTAAGTTATGAACTAAGGCCTCTAACACTCCTTCAAGCATGCCTATTTATAGAGATTTTGAGGCTCATAAATGGACAAAGGGAGGAGGAAATTCTGACCAAATTTGAGGAGGAAACAAGGAAGAAAAATCATCTTGTTTGGTGGCTTAAAACATGGAATCATGTTTTCATGGTTCCTTGTTTTCATACCTTGGTTTTTGTGCATTCTTTGACAAATTTTCTGATGCATTATGGACCAAAATTTCGTGCATTACAGCCCAAGGAGGATAAAATTTGTGTGTTCCATGTATTATGTAGGTGTAGGTAGGTATCTTTGCAAATTAGAGAATTTACAATTAAGGGCTTAGGTGAATTAGTAAGCAATTTGAGTGTTTTTAAGCAATTTTAAGTTCTAATCAATCTAAATAAATAATTTTGACTCTAGATTAATAATTAGAATCTAATAACCTTTAATTTGAGCCTAATATTGCTTATGTTTTGCTATACGAATCAAAAATCTCAAAATTCGTAAAACTCACAAAGGAGGGACAAAATGGTAATTTTACTTAAAAATTGCCCGAGACCACCCGAGCTTAACTAATGGTTAATCATAGCTTAAAAACATGTTTTAAAACATTTTAGTGAGGTTCGGCTCAAGTCGGCACACAAATCCGAGTTAAAACGCCGCAGGGGCGTTTTAGTCATTTCGCGTCGTAACTCAAAATTGAGATTCTTCTCCTTTATTAACACACATAACACAAATAACCCCTATTATCCTCAGAACATCCCCTTGAGGACGGGGCCCACGATCCTCATTTCTGAGTAAAATAACCTCAGGGCATTTTGGTCATTTTACACGTACAGAAATTCGGGGCTTGCGACTATTGCAGGAATCGCTCATAACGTCTTTTCTAATGTTATATTCCTCTATTGAGGATTGTTCGGTTCTGAATTTATATAAGAATTACCTAGGGTAATTCAGTAATTTGTAATGACAGTAAAAGTTGGCGTTACAATAACCACGAAACATTGCATGTGCGCCTTTTACTTTGTCATAATTGGACTCTTCAAGTTCCTTTCTTAACTTTTTCCACCCTCATCGTAGCCACCAAAATCCACCCAACATGCCGCCACGGCAATTTTCACATAGCCACCAAAACTCCAAATACACCCATCACCTAGGAATGAGCTCATCCTAACTAGCGTCGCTAGATTCATAAGGGGAAAAAGAGGGGAATCATATCTCTTTCTTGGATCACCCAGTATAACCCTTAACTTGGGAAGTCATAATGGGATCATTTCCTCACTAACATATCTCTTTCTGGATCACCCAGTACAACCCTTAACTCGGAAGCCATAATGGGATCATTTCCACTTTATTATATCTTGTATGGATGCAACATGAGCATACAACCATAATACATCATATAACATATCCTCTATTCATGTCTCACATTCTCATGCATTTTAAACATAGCGTACCACATCATCATAGCAACATGCCACACATCCATACATTCTCATACTTGCGGTATTTAAAACATTCACATACATTAAAATGATACTCACTTGATCTTATTCTCACCTCACATCTCCCTACCTTAAGATATTTTATTTGGCCCTTAGGGTCTTAAACTTATGTTCTAATTATCCTAACTTCCATTGTAGATCATTATCACACCTAAGGGATCATCACCTAGAATTCTCTCTAATATTCAAGCCTACTAACATATCCAAACAGCCTTACATAACTTAGGCAGAAAATTATCATAAGCTTACAGGGTCTTAGAATCTCCGTTTTGACCCTTTCTAAGTTCCGTCTTCGCCTAAGGCTCTATAATCAACTCCTAAACCAATTATGAGGGATTCCTACCCATATCCACTAATTATAAACCATTTTTCTTAAGTCCAATTATGCTGGATCAGAATTTACAATTTGTGCATCTAAGTGTTCTAGAATTCTCATTTTAAGTCCTTTCTAATTACTTATTCTTTCCTAACTTCCCTAAATCATTCCTTGCTTCACTCAAACATAAAATTACACATCTTAACACCATAAAATAGAAATTATACAGTGGCCAAACACCAAGGGCAGAACCAAATGCAAAGCTCATGTAATCACATAATTTCATGATTTAAAAGCATATAAGTTACTAGCTTTCTCTTGGAATGATTTTAGGACTCAAAACTCTTTTTGAAATCAATTAATCTCATTGAAATCACATAAAATTGGGCGAGGTTAGTAGCTAAAATAATTTGTTCATGAATTGGATTTAAAACATCAAATCTTGTTCATGAAGTTCTTTAAGTTTACCTAAGCTTAGAAAAATTCCAAGACATAGGCTATGGGCACTTATGATTAGATGAACTCATCCAAGTCCATCATCATCATCACAAGGCCAAAATGGCATTCTTGAAATGCCTCCATTTTCTAAAACTTTACTTGTGATACTTGGGCAAGTCTTTGAGCTCTAGGATATTTAGGTGATGACATAAACTTAAACATGCTATGCACTTGTTTTACTCTTCATTAAAAAATAAAGTGAGAGCATAAATAAATATGAGATGCAACCTCATTATTATCTTTAAGTTTAAGTGATGACTTGAAATATAAACATGAAATGCAAGCTTGGAAATTTAAACATGATAATGCAAGTTCATTTAGTTATTCTTGAGAGCATAGTGATGACATCAAAATAAACATGCTATGCAAGGCATAAACATAAACATGAATGCAACTCTTTTTATCTTAACTAGAGCTCTTACAAGACTTTAGAGGAACATTATAACCTTAACCCAATATGTATCTTAACAACATAAAGTGAGCTTTAGAGTTCTTAGCACCAAGTCTTCAAAGAAGCCTTTGGTTTTGAACTTCATCATCAAGCTTAAGAAAATGGACACAAAACTCAACACTTTGTCTAAACAAGCATACAAAGAACTAAGTCATATTCTTATTTTATTTCTCATGGGCTTCAATCTAGAGTAAAACTCTTAGAAGGCGACCAACTTTAAGGTTGGCAAGGGTAAGCTTAGAGCTCTTTGAAAACATATGATTAATTTTCTTAACAAAACTTTTGTGATCTACTTAACATTTTTAACAAACTTTGTTCAAATAAAGGAAAAGGAAACTGAAACCACTCAAGGGAAAGGAAAAAAAACCGAAGCTTTTAAGCAAAGAAAAAGGAAAGAAACCAAGAGCATATATGGTCCAAGACCAAGTTTTTCAAGCTTTAGAGATTTCTCACATGGCATCACAAGACCATTATCTTGAAACCTCATCATCAAGCCAAATTTTTTCTCAACCAAAGGCCCTAAGGCCAAAATGAAGAAAGGAAAAGGAAAGCTTTGAAAATAAAGAAAAACTAGAACTTTTCTTAAAGAAAGTAAGGAAAACTTTGAAATAAAACCCTTACCTAAGGAAGTCTTGAAAGAAATGAAGGAAAGCTTGAGTCTTCAAAGAAATGAGAAGTGTGTTCGGCCAAAGAAAAGCTCAAGGAAGATGATTTTTCCTTGAGTAAGCAAGCTTGGGAATGGAAAGGTTAAGTTTTTAAGAGGTGGTTTGAGGTGAGGAGTGGTGGTTTATGGTTCTGTGGTGGATAGTGGTGGTGGAAATGTTTCTTTGAGGGAGGAAGAAGAAGAGCAAGATGAAGAGAATTTGAGAGAAAATGAGAGAAAGGCAAGACAACTAAACTTGGCAAAGCTTCTAAAGTGTAACCAAGTTCTTCAAGGCTTGGTATTTATAGAAATTTTACAACATGGGGGCTGCCCAAGGAGGAGTGGCTGACAACCTTTCTTGGCTTTGGGGAGGAAAATATCTCTTTGAATGGGTATGGGTTCAAGCATGGCTAAGGCATGGTGAGGTATGGTTTGAGGTATGGCCTAAGCATGGTCTTTGGAGTGAAGAAAAATCAACATGTGATGGAAATTGGGGGAGGATGTTTCGACCACTCTTGTGCAGCCAAGGGGAAGAATAAATTGCTCATGTAATTGTGGTTTAGTGATGTGTTTAGGTGTTTCTTTGATTAAGGTTTTGATTAGGAGTTTGTAAAAAATGTTTAGGTGAGGTAATGGCTAATTAAGGTTACCAAGACTTGATTAGGGGAGTGATCTTGCTAGATTAACAATTTAAAATCATTCTTTTAGTCAAATGGAGGTATGGACACAATTCCTTAATTTAAAGAATTGGAGAGAGAAATACTATTCAAGATTCCATAACTAGAAATCTTGAATCAAAGAATATAATTAGAGTTTAACTAAGCAATCTTAGTTCTAATTAACCTTAATAAATTATTTTGACTCTAGATTAATTATCGAAATCAATTAATCTTTGATTAGAGCCTAATATTGCTTAGGTTTGCTTAATTACGTCATTAGACTCACTATATACTGTTCTAGGGCAAAATGGTAATTTTGCACTAAAACTGCTTGAGATTACCGGGCTTAACTTGTTAAAATTTACTTAAAAATATCGTTTAAAACCTTTTGGTCAAGTTTCAATGGCACGTAAATAATGACAAACAGTCACAGGGACGTTTGGTAATTTCGCGCGTCAAAATTCAAAAATGAGATTCTTCTGCTCTATTACCACACATAACACATATAATCCCCTTTCAACATCAAAACATCCCCTAAGGATAAGGAATGGAGATCCTTATTTTCCTGGGTAAAATGACCTTAGGGGTATTGGTCATTTGCACACGGGAAAATAAAGGCATTACATATACTCAGGGCATAACTAGATCTCCATGGACTCCAAGATGAAGAGAAGATGGTAACACCAAGTGCAAGCTATTCTTGTAGGGTGTTGCCTTTTGGAATAAATAAGGCACATTCTACCTACCAACGCCTCATGAACAAGCTCTTTAGAGAGTACCTTAGAAAGACCTTGGAAGTATACATTGATGATATATTGATCAAGATGGCCAACACAGAGCACCTTATTTTTTACTTTAAGACTATCTTTGAGTGCCTTCCTAAACACAAGAATGCGACTAACCCTACCATGTGCACTTTTGCCATCAACGTGGGAAAATTCCTCAATTTCATGCTCACGTATCAGGGTATTGAAGTGAACCTAAACAAATATCAAGCAATTCTAGCAATAAGCAGCCTAGAGAGTATGAAGGAAGTGCAAAGATTGATAGGGTCGTCAATTCTTATCAAGATTCTTATTCAGTTAGTTGAAAGTCTTTACCTCTATTTGAATTGTTGACAAAAGATCGATAGTTCATGTGAATGAAAAAGTTCAAAGGAGCTTTTCAGTAGTTCAAGAGATACCTAGCCTTCCCACCACCCTAAGCAAACCAAAGGAAAGAGAAGAATTGATTTTCTACCTATCGGTTAGCAAAGGGATGATAAGGGCAATATTGATCCAAGAAAAATAAGGGTTTAAGAACCCATATATTCACCAGCAAAGCCCTACACGGACCTAAACTCTACTATCGAAAGCTCAAAAGGGCAATATTCATCCTAATCCTATCAGCCTGAAGATATAGACAATAATACTTCCAGCAGACCCAATCTATGTCCAAATCAGCCTACCAATATGACAAGTTTAGCAAAAGCCGGATCTTAGAGGAAGAATGATTTCCTAGTTCATTGAGCTCTCTAAATTTGACATTCATTATGAACCTGAAATATCTCAAAGCTAAAGCGTTGGCAGACTTCATCCAAGAATGGCCATGAATGGATGCTCAAACCCAAGGGAAAGTTGAGTCAAAGTCATCCTGGAAAAAAAGGATGACACCAGAGTAGAAATGCCAATCAGCTTTGAGTTCCCAACCTCTAAAAATCAAACTGAGTATAAGTCATTGAGAGTCAAACTAAATCTTGCAAAGGATTTGGGCATAGCCAAGTTAGAAGTCATTACTGATTCATAGATCATGGCATCCCACAACTTTGGAGAATACAGATAAATAACCACAACTACTGAGACATTTGGAGTATGTTAAGCACTTGATGTTGGAAATCAGATGCATCATGGTGTAGCATATTCCTCTGGAAAGAAATGCTTGAGCAGATGTCATCTTAAAGCTCACCAATACAAAGCCAGGAGCTACTAACCGGAGTATAGTTATGGAAACATTGAACAAGCCAACAATTGCAATGGAAAAATAGGTAGCAACAACTGAGATAAGTCTAAGCTTGGGTCTCCAAACTCAAGTGTTTTTTGGAGCATGGAACCTTCCCTAAAGACAAGACCAAGGGAAAGAAAATTAGAAGAAAGCTCCTTCTACACCTTTATGGATAGATTGCTCTACAATAGAAGTTCCTTTCAACCAATGTTAAAGTACTTTGATCCCAGCAAAGCAGCTATGTACTTGAAGAAATCCATGGGGGGATAGGAGGGCAACACCTTAGAAGACAAGTCTTAGCCTTAAAACCACTAGAACTGGGACTATTAGTCTACCATGAAGAAGGATACAACTAAATTCAGGAAAATGAAACAAGTGTCATAAGAACACCCAATTTCACATAGCCTTAGTAGAGAAGATGACTATCGTCATCACGCTTGGCCATTCCACCGATGAATCGATCTCCTCGCACCTTTCCTAATGGCTTTGGGAAGGTCAAGTACGTTATAATGGATCGACTATTCACAAAATGGGTAGAAGCTGAAACCCTGGCTACCATCATATCAATATAATGTTAGAAGTTCATTTGGAAAAACATCTGCACTTGATTCGGATCCAACAAGGGTGGTAACCGACAATGACACTCAATTACTGACCACAAATTTAGAAAATTGCTTGAGAAATTCAAAGTCTCCTACCATTGCACCTTAATGACAGCCTGGGCCAATGGACATGTAGAAGAAGCCATCAAGGTCATCCTTCAAGAGTTAAAAAAGAGACTCAACTAAGCAAAAGGAGCATGGGTAGATGAACTCAGCGTGCTTTAGGCATGCTCAACTAGTCTATGGAGAAGCCGTGATATTAGTTAAGATAGGAGAACCTACACTTAGAATAATCTCTTATTCATAACAAGATAATTCATGTCCATGAAAGGAGGAGCTAGACGTACTACCTAAGATTTGAGAATAAACACATATGCGGGACCTTGAACTCAATAGAAGAGTGGGGTGAAGATACAACAATGGAGTTGTCCTTCAGTCCTTTGTACTAAGGGGTTTGGTCCTTTGAAAAGCTAACATAGAACTTTACACACCTAGACAAGGAAAACTAGCCCTGAGTTGGGAAGGGCTATATAGGATCTCAAAGGCACTTTAAAATGGAGCTTACAAGTTGGTCTCAATGGAAGGAAAAGAAGTCCTAAGACCATGGAATGCAGCCAACCTAAGGAAATACTATGTCTAGTAGCAGGATGACCCATGTAACAATTATGGCTAGTTATGGTACTTTTTCCACTTACCTAGGTTTTGTCCTATAGGATTTTCCCGAGAATGTTTTAATGAGGTTAGATGGAACCACCAAACTTGAGCCTTGCCCAAAAGAAAGTTTGATGGAAGCCGCACTCAGAGCTCCGTCTAAACTCCACATGCTTAGCTGATGAAAGTCACACCCAAATTTCATCCGACCTCAAGCTCTTACCAGAAGCACCATACTCAAGCCTTGCCCAACAAGTAAGTTTGATGGAAGCCGCCCCGCTCTATCCAAACTCCATAGGCTTAGCTCAATGAGAATCATACCAACTCCATCAGGCTTCAAGCGCTAGATGTTCTAAATAAGTATTATACACTTAGTCCAGCCTTATTGAATTATGCTAGTGCAACTGCAATGTCTATGAGCTAGCTCGGCCTTCCAACTATAAGCGGACTCGATACTAGATTACAAAGCTTCCTCAACGGCAAGAGGAAGAGGAAGGAAGAATATAATACGAATAAGCAAGTACAACACTAAAGAAATCTATGGCACATGACAAAAGCATAAATAGTAAAACAATATATTACAAAAAAATCATGCAAGTACAAAAAGCGTAAAGTAACATAGAAATTTTCATACATATATGGCAAGGTGCAAAAAGAGCCCAAGGGACGTATACATCAAAAATCGACCTATTAGAAAGTAAAAGGAAAAAGAAAAACTCCTACTCCTCATCCTCAGGAATATCCTCAATCCACCCATATATCACACGGAGAAGATGCTAACCTGAACATGTCCACATTGGGTCCTACAACGACCCAAACCTGGGCTATTAAGTTCTCAAAGAACTCAAATGAGTTATCCAACCAGGCCTTGATCAGTTTAGCCCACTCTTTTTCTAAGACGAGAAACCCCATAAAGGTTCTTCATTCCTGCTGGAAGTTAGAAACATCCTTATCCTAGCCTTTTTTCTTTTCTTCAAAAACCTACACCTTCCCCTGAGAACAAAGACTTCCTTCTATTAAGTACCATATCCTAGAGACCTACCTTTTTGGTTTCCAGAGAGTCAACCTGATTCCAAAGAGGAGGAACCTAAGCAAAGCTTCCTCATAATAGTAGAGGAAGCTAATGGTTTCACCAAATCCTCTTGATGGTGGGAGAAGTATTCAAAAGTGTCTCTCTCCACGTGGCATCAGAAGGCCACATTACAAATACCCACTATAAACTCCTTGAATTGGAAGTTAGGGGTGAGGATGGATAACACAAGGAAACAACCCTATGAGCAAGAAGGAGGAGTAGCCTCATGATTGGGAGAAGCCTCGCAGCTGGTGGAGGGAAAATTAGTAAGGATGGGCTCCTTGGAGGGTTTCCTCTTCTTCTTACCCTTAGTAGTTAGAGAGAAGATCCACGAAATTAAGATTAAAGGATGGCTCCTTTTTAGAGATTGGTTTAGAAGGGGAGGCCAATTCTTGCTAAGAGACCAGAAAGAGTGAGACTCTTCTTGGAGGCCATGTCTACAAAGAAAAAGAACATAAGTAAAAAATAATACAAATAATCAAGATGAAAAAATGTATAAGAATATATACGATTTTGTGTCCCCAGTGGATACATCTATTACTCTATTCAAATTAACATTAGGATGTTTACCCAACATGTTGGTAAAAAACATTATAATGGCCACTTCTTGGAAGTGAGGTTGTGCCCTTGTAGGGAATAGGACTTCTGCCAATAGAGAGGGAACTTTGGAATCCCATTAGAAGGGAAGAAGGGATGGTGTGAGGTCCCTGAATCTTAAAGAACCACATCTTGAAGCCATGGTAAGATTCTTCATGTATCTCAAAGCATTTCTTATGTCGTATGGCTTAAAGCGTTAACATGGCGAGTTTCTTATCCTTCCTTTGGGACATTATCTAACATCCTCGAAGCAATGCTCCATTATTGGGATGAAGTTGAAAGGGGCCCATATTTATCTAGTTAAACATGGTCACCTCAAACTTGGAAAAAGGGAAAGACGTTTAGACGAGACATCACAATATTATACATCCATAGGAAGTCCCCTCTCATTCTCTCAATCTCCTATATATTCTCTCCTTGATACCCAAATCCTCGAGAACATGCCAGGTGTCCTTCTCCGCATCAAAGAGGTTTATATCTTTGACGTCCTCATTCATCACGCCCCAAAATCTAACTACCTCAATAGAGAAATCCTCTCCAGGCTTGTGGTCTAAGGAATATGGGACCATAAATTTTCCTTCCACTTTTCCTACAAAGAGAGACACCATAGAAATGCCAAAGTTGGGGACAATGATTGAAAAAAACAAGCAAGAAAAATTAAAATTGGCCTAAAGGTAGTTCCTCTACCTACAAAAGGCAACAACAGCCCAGGACCACTTAGTCAAAGTGGCGCAGGCACCCCTAAAAGCCCTCAACCCAGATGGAAGAGGAGAAGAAGAGACCCAAATCTATTAGAAATACACAAATGTGTAAAAAATGGAAGAAAACTACTCACTAAGAACGTACTTTCTAAGCATAACAAAGCCGACGTTCACAATAGAGGCAATGATGGAAAAGGAAAATCGTGTTTACAAAGAAAAAGGAAAGCAAAAAATTCAAAATAAGAAAGGGGAGGTTTTATAAAGGCATATGAGGACAAACAAATAGGGAGTATTGTAGCCAAACTCATGATGCCTTGGATGACACACCAAAGGCGACATACTACATTCTAATTGATGGAGGAGACCTTACGTTAAGTAAAGGGTCGAGAATCCAAATGATGAAAAAAGTAAAGGGTCGGAGAATCCAAATGATGAAAAAGTCAAGCCTTTCTAAGGACACGACTTATCCCCAAATGAGCATGATTCACCCTTAAGACAAGTGTCATCTTTACCTAGAAAAAGCGTGATATATCCACTAATAGACAAATTGTCCTAGAATAAAGCGATTCACCCTCAAAAAAATGTAGCTTGCGTGCCAGTCTACCCTAAGGACCTAAGGTGACCGATCATTGAAGTCCTCCAAGGTCATCTCTTCAAACCCGTCTACAATAACCTGAACACAGGAGACTTGGGAATACATAGAAGCACGAGGAACAATGGCTCTGAGATATGACTAAGGACCCCATCTCAGGAGAGGCTAGATAGGCATAGCATAGGTTCTAGAAAGACAACCCTAATGGTATTTCGTACACGTACACTATAGCTCAGCCCTAGGATAACTTATTTGGACATATTCAAGTAGATAAAAATAGCAGAAGGAAAATTCTTCTATGGGTAAGGTATTCATTCTAATTTTCTATTCCTCTTTTGTCACACCGGACTAACTTAGGCATTAGAGTCCCTTTGGAGGTACTTACCAAAAAGACCCACCATCCATACATTGGAGAATCGCTAAGATAACTTTATGTTACAAAAACTTATCAATGAAAACTCTGTAATAAAAACCTTGATTATAGAAAAGAGCATAGTATTTCCTCTATAGGAACATCATTTAAACTCTTACAATTAATGCATCCCAATCTTGTTGACTTGTTTCTCAAACGAAGAAGTAGGAAACAAATTTGTAAATAATTCTATGATATTATCACTTTAACAAATCTGATGGACATCAATAGCTTTTTGCTTTTGAAAATCATGTGAAAAGAAGAATTTTGGAGAAATATGTTTTGTTCTATCTTCTTTGATATACCTTCTTTAGTTGAGCTATACATGTCGTTATCCTCATACAAAGTTCTTTTGAGTTTCTTCCTTATCTTACAATACACATGACACATAAACATATTGATATATTTCCCTTAACTAGAAACATTCATGAATTGCTTCATGGATTGTAATTACTTTTACATATTTGAAATGTAGTGGCTAGAGTCTATTTTATAGATCTCCATGATATAGTTGTATAATCAAATGTAAATAAAAAACCTATTTGAGATCTGCCATCATATGAATTTGATAAAAATCCTGATTTGCATAGCCAACCAACTGTGTCTTGGATTCATATGAATATTCCATGGAGGTATCGAATGATATGTTTAATTCCATTCCAATGTGTTCTGTTTGAGAGCAACTATACTTTTCTAATACACTTACAGCAAATGCTATAGCAGGTCGTATATTATTAGCAAGATACATAAGTGCTCCTATGGTAGTAGATATGGTACTTCAGGACAAGTCTTCTTCATTATCTTCATAAGGACAAAATGGATTCTTTTTTTCATCAAACGATCTTACAACCATTAGAGTACTTAATAGATGTGATTTATCCATATAAATCTGTAACATCCTAATATTTAACCCTAATACGCCTTGGACGTATCAAGACTAATTATTAGTTATTACTTCTCTTTAAATTCATTTATAAAATACTTAGCGGAAAATACGGGTAAATTTTTTTTGAAATGATTTATATAAACAAAGTGCGAGCCTTTGCGCGTAATATAACCAAAAACAAAAAATAAATAAAACGTCAGAACATAAATATTAAAGAACACATCCATCATAAGCATCATTCCTCATCACATTAGATAATATAGTTTAGTACATCACAATAGAAATATAACAGAAACATAAAGTCTTACCCATACTAGTGGGAGAGTTCAGTACAATAACATAAAATAAGAAACATGATAACAAATACATGAGACAACCCCCAAAGGATAAACGCCTAACTATCGCTACCCTCTCTCCAAGCCTATGGCGATGCCGATCTTCGGTTGGGGAGATGTAGCCCGTGACTGACGAAGCTCCACAGATGTAGCCCAATGAAGAGGGGATCTAGGCATAGCAATCGGGGCAAGTGTGGCCTCCGCGTCGTGGTCGCTTCTCTGCTTCGAATGCGCCTCGCATGCCTCGGGGTGACGTGTCCTCGCTACCTCCTCCAGAGACCCATAGGAAACGAAAGGGAAGAGCCCTCTGACGAGGAAGGATGGGCACGACGGGCCCGCTCGTCTCGGGTCGTGTCCTCTCAAAGATCAAGTCGTCGCCAAAGGGTGAAGTCGGATCGAAACGATAGCTGGAGACGGGGAAAGCAAAAGGGCGTCCACGTATGCAAAAATGGGCACCTCGCAATGACCCTTGAAGTGGTAGGACTGATGTTCGGGTCATAGTGCACCTCCCATGTAGGCGGGTCAATGAAAATCACGACGACGCCATCGATATCTGAAGACGTAACGGAAAGAAACAGAGAGAGGGTGAGAATCTTGCTAAAGAATCTCAGGAGGGAAGTCCTCTATCCTAGTGTCATCGTTAACGTCCCAGGAACCTTGGGTTTATTATGAAAAGGTTGAGCATGCATAAGTTCATTATGAGGTTTTCACAAAGGCATTTATCCAAGGTCCATGTTTTTTATAATGATTCTTAATACATGTATGCAACATAATAGTTCATGGATGCATGGCGGTACTTTAGGTAAATCAAACAATTATCAATCAACATATAAGTGGCATGAAACTTTTCTCTTGAACATCTTTCCTTTTCTCATACTTGTGACACCAATAATATAGTAACCGTACCCCTTAAACTAGGCTATGAGCTCATACCTTAACTAGTCGTCACTAGTTTTTACTTATCCTCTTGATAAGCGAATCATAAACATAATCATAATCATCATAATCCCGACTCCCAGAGTACGGGTAAGGGGCCTAAGGATCACCCATCATGGGACTTTTTCCTTCTTCGAAACACATCGACTGGTTAAGCCAACGACTTTGTCCGCTTTGGCAGGCTAATGTCTATGCCCTCACGGTTTACCTTCTCCTCCTAGGGAGGAAGTACGTCTCGGTGTGTCACCTTAAACATCATATACTTTCATTCTTCGAAACGCATCGACTAGTTAAGCCAGCGACTTTGTCCTTTTCGGTATGGCTCGACGTCCATACCCACGGGTTTACTTTCTCTCAGGAAGGAGAAATGCGTCTCGGCATATAACTTTAAACTTCATATTTCTTAAAAACTTTCTTTTTGTCCCTCAATTTCGGAAATTCGCGGCATAACAGCTACTCTCCGAATTTCCTCAAATTTGAGTCATGCCACATAATCTCAGTCACATGCATCATTTTCATGGAACTTTCTCATTGCAATAACTTTCTAGTTCACATGAGCATATTTCTCAATTTCATTCATATCTTTGAAACATTATGCATCTCAAACACAACATTTCATCATATCACCATATCAAATTTGGCACATAAAGTTTCATGCTCA
The DNA here is from genome assembly GCA_030441495.1 of Dalbergia oliveri. Lineage (NCBI taxonomy): Eukaryota > Viridiplantae > Streptophyta > Magnoliopsida > Fabales > Fabaceae > Dalbergia > Dalbergia oliveri. Next base: position 34,556,348 of record JAMLFY010000006.1, on the reverse strand, counting down.
AGGAACTAACATAATCACATCATCATAAGTGTGCACGAGGTTCATCATCATAATCATACTCTCTCGTCCACCTATCTCATAGTGTCTTATGCTTTGACCCTTACGGGCTTAAAACTTGTATTTGCATCATTATTACCCTCAAGGGGTTGGCACTTAAACTTTTCTCTAAGATTTGAACCCATCAAAATTTCAATCAGCACTTATCATAAAAGGGCAGAAAATATCGCATGCTTAGGGCTCTAAAATCTCCATTCGTGACCCTTTTTAAGATCCATCTTCGCCTAAGGCTCCATAATTAATTCTTAGATCAATTATGAGGGATACCTAGGCATGTTCTCTAAGTTATAAACCACTTTAGATCTCTTATCATCATCTTAAACTTAGAAATTAGCACCTAATTATTTATGAAGGGATCTTGTACATGTCTTACTAATTATGAATCATTTATCCTTGAATTAATTATGCTAGAACAGATTTGCACTTCTTTGCATTAAGGTGTTCTAGAATTCTCATCTCTAATCCCTTTTTAACCTACTTATTCTTTAATAACTTTTCTAAATCGATCCTTGCTTCACTCAACATAATTTTACACATTTAACACCTTAGAACAGCATTTATACAGTAGCCAAACATAGAACCGAAACCATGAACCCATAAAATCACATAATCTCTTGGGTTGAAATGCATATAAGTTACTAGTTTTCTCTTGGGATGTTTCTGGAAACAAAAGGTGCTGGTAATCGATTACATGTTCCTAGTAATCGATTACCAGGACTCATTCTTGGGAAACAAATGTTCTGGTAATCGATTGCATGTTCCTAGTAACGATTACCAGGAGCTTAATTCATTGGGTTTCAAAATAAGGTAATCGATTACATATAATGGTAATCGATTACTTGGGTTAAAATTTCTAGGAAAAGTAAAGAACATAGGTAATCGATTACATTATAATGTAATCGATTACATGGTTTCCAAGAGGTTCTAGGCATGAAAAAGCCGTGGTAATCGATTACACCTCTGGTAATCGATTACCAGAACCAAAAGTTCTTAAAACCCTTCTGGTAATCGATTACATGGGTGGTAATCGATTACCAGAACCTAGGAAATTGAGAAAACATGATTTTGACACATTCCAAACTATTTTAAACATCTTGAGACCTCATAAAATAGTTTTCCAACATTTTCCTTGAAATTATTCATGTATTTTACAAAATCAAACCATCATTGAATCATACCAAAACTCATCCATTTCTTTTAATAGAGTTTCCTTTTTAGGATACTTAGGGCAAGTCTTTGAGCTCTAGAGTATTTAGGTGATGACAAAATCTTAAACATGCCATGCACTTTATTTTACTCTTCATTAGAAAGTAAAGTGAGAGCATAAAATAAATATGAGATGCAACTTCATTATTATCTTTAAGGATTAAGTGATGACTTGAAATATAAACATGAAATGCAAGCTTGGGAATTTAAATATGGTAATGCAAGTTCATTCATTTACTCTTGTGAAATTAGTGATAGCATCAAAATAAACATGAGATGCAAGACATAAATTTAAACATGAATGCATCTTGTTTTTATCTTAGCTAGAGCTCTTGCAAGACTTTTAGAGGAACATAAACCTCAACCCATTATGCATCATAAGGCAAGCTTTAGAGTTCTTAGCACCTAGACTTCAAGAGAAATCTTAAGGTTTGAACTCATCATCAAGCTTAAGGAAATGGATCCAAAGTTCATCACTTTGTCTAAACAAAACTACAAGAACTAAGTCATATTCTTTATTTTATTGCTCATAGGCTTCAATCTAGCGCGGATTCTAGAACGGCCGACCAACTTTAAGGTTGGCAAGGGTAAGCTTAGAGCTCTTTGAAATCATGAGATTAACTTTCTTAACAAAACTTTTGTGATCTACTAGACATATTTTACAGCTTTGTTCAAATCGAAAGAAGAAACAAAAACTGAAATCCTTAAGGGAAAGAGGAAGAGGAAAACCGAAAACTTAAGCCAAGAAAAGAAAGGAAATCCAAGCATGTATGGTCCAAGACCAAGTTGTTTCAAGCTTTAGAGGTTTCTCACATGACATCATCAAGTCTTTATCTTGAAACCTCATCATCAAGCTTATGTTATTTTCATAAAATGGCCTCTTGGCCAAAAATGAAAAGAAAGGAAGAAAGGAGTTTGAAACCAAGAGAAAAACTAGAACTTTCTTGAAGAACACAAACAAAAATCATCAAACTAAACCCCTACCTTAAGAAGTCTTGAAGAGAGATATAAGAAAGCTTTGTTTTCTTGATGGAAGGAGAAGGAAATCCTCTTGAAACTTGAAGAGAGAAATCAGCTAAAGTGAGGAAGTTTGAGAGGAAATGAGAGGATTTGCAAGAAGTGTGAACTTACCAAGTGAACCAAAGTGTGACAAGGTTCATCAAGGCTTGGTATTTATAGAAAAATGAGACATGTTGGCTGATTTGGGGAGGAATGGCTGATGGCTTTTCAAGGTCAATGGAGGAGGAAATATCTCTTACAAAAGCATGGGCTTAGGCATGGTAAGCATGGTTGGAAGCATGGGCAAGGTATGGGCTTGGAGTGCAACAAAATTATAACATGTGGCACCATTTTGGGGGCAGATTTCGGCTACCCTCATCAGCCAAGGGGAAGGGATTTTTGTTCATGTAATTGTGGTTTAAGGATGTGTTTAAGTGTTTCTTTGATTAGGCTTTTGATTAGGAGTTTGTAAGCAAGTGTTTAGGTGAGAAAATGGTTAATTAAGGTGATTCAAGACTTGATTAGGAGGGTAACCTTATTAGATTAGTAATTTAAAATAATTCTTTTGGTCAAATGAGGTATGGCTCAATTCCTTAATTTAAGGAATTGGAGAGAGAAAATACTATTCAAGATTCCATGACTAGGAATCTTGAATTTAAAGAATGCAATTAGAGTTTATCTAAGCAATCTTAGGTTCTAATTAACCTTAATAAATCATTTTGACTCTAGATTAATTATCGAAATAAATTAATCTTCGATTAGAGCCTAATATTGCTTAGGTTTGCTTAATGCGTCATTAGGCTTACTGGACACTATTCTAGGGGCAAAATGGTAATTTTGTTAAAACTGCAGACCTTCCTGCCCGAATAAACATCAAACATTGCTCATAAACATCATTCTAAACTTCCTGGAAAAGTTTGGCTCAAACGGCACCTTTTACCCGTGTAGACACAGGGGGGTATTTTGGTCATTTTGAGCTGAAAGTTTAGAAGCGACTCTCGAATATCATTCTTAACAGCATAATCCCCTTCAAACATCGAGTTGACCCATTGAGGGTTGCCGGGCAACTGTCCTTTAATTTCGGGTAAAAGTGACCTCAGGGGCATTTTGGTCATTTGCACTTAACGCGGAAATTGGGGGTTACAAAATCTCTTAAGGATTTTCTCTTATAGGTTGATTGATGAACAAACATTCCACTTGTTAAATGCTCGATTTGAAAGTTAAGACAAAATTTTATCTTTCCAAAATCTTTAATCTCAAACTCTTCTTTTAGATCTTTTATCACTATGGAACTTCTTCAAGTTCTAGTGATATTCAAGTCATCAAAATATAGCACAATTATAATGAATCCAGATGCAAATTTCTTTTTATAAACATAGGGGAAAATAACATAATTCTTAAACCCTTTTTTTAATCAAATACTCACTAAGACAATTATACCATATCTATCCAAATTGTTTAGACCATATATTTATTTGCAACTTAATTGAGTACATTCCTGGGGACTTCAATTAGATGATGTTGATATCTTTAATCCCCAGGGACTTCCATGTAAATAGCTTATCTAATGAACGTTTAGATAGGCTATGACAACATCCATCATATGCATTTTTAGCTTATTATATGTAGATAAGCTAATCAAATACCAAAATATTATTGCATACACTACTTGGGGAATACATTTCACAATAATCAATATCAGTCTTAATGAAAAACCTTGTGCTATAAGTCAAGCCTTATATTATACAATTTCATTTCCTCACTTTATTTTCTCACTAATACCCATTTTTATCCAATGGGTTTCACTCCTTCTGGTGTTCCAATTAAGGTCCAAAGACTTCACCATGCAAGTGAGTCTAACTTAGTTTGCATGGCTTTTTTCAATTTTGGTCAATCATCTATATGTCAACATTCTTTAACATTTCTTAGTTCAAGATCCTCATTTTTATGGGTAATATTTAGCACTACATTGTATGCAAATATATTATCGACAACAATTTCTCTCCAATCTTATCTTTTTCATATGGAGACATAGTTTGTTGAGATTTCATTATTTTCAATATTCTGACTATTTCAAGTACCTGAGCATCTTGGCAATTCAATTATGTCAAAATTATGGACTAATGTAGATGTCCTTACTATATCTCTATCCTAGTTTGATGGAACAAAATCTTTTGTATCAATAACATCATTTGCCCTTCTTCTTTTTTGAGGATTTTTTGTCTTTGGAACTGTAGTCTACCATGCTTGTGGTGTGTGACTGTTTCATTAATCAATTGTCTAGCTAGTACATCACTTCAGATTGAGGCATTTTCAGCTAGTATATAGGATTTAGTTATAGTTTTGTATCAAAAAATACATCTGGCAAATTGTTTTCTATTCTTTACAAATTTATAATCTTTAAATTTCTAGTTCATATTGTCTTGATTGAGGATCTAAATGAGTCAAAGATGATGCATTCTAATTTAGTTCCTTTTTTAGCTATTTATTTTATTCCTAATGTTGGAAACATTACTTCATCAAAATGAAAATTAGTAAATCAAGCTTTAAATATGTTTCCTATTTGTATTTCAAAATACTTTTCTATATAGGGAGAGTCATATTCAACACATATTCGAATTCCCACTATTCTTTGGGCCCCATTTTGATGCAACAATAATTTTGACATTTTAGCCAATTGTATTAGGTTTGTCCCGCATCTTACTCTTGATTGGCTATTGTCTTGAACTTAAGATTAGGCAGCAATAGTAAATCCTTGGGGGCAATAAGGGGTGGTTGCAACTAATTATGCCCATGGCAAACTCCTACCAAAGTTGACCATGTCCTAAACTAAGCTTCACTACAAAGTGAAGCTCACCATGGAACAATTGCAAGGCTACATGGGTGGAGTTTGAGTTATATTGGAAGTTGCAATTGTATTAGTAAGGGGGAAGAGAGATAGGGGTGAGTTATTGGCAAGGGAGTGGATTCTCATCCACTACCCACATGGTATAGCCAAACAAGATAGATATCATACAAGATGGAACAACTATAATTCATTTTTGTACAATTACATACATATATATTTGCTGAATAGAATAATAATTTTGTACTGAAACTAATTCCATTTTCATTATAAAGTAGTTATTAGAAAAGAAAAGTTGATTTTGTTTTGGCCTAAGCTACTAGCAGAATTGCAAGTTGAATCTAAATGGGCACCTAACAAGGTCCCGTAGTGAGAACCTAATGAGGTCCTTTTATCTGTAAGCTAAGGGGTGAGAATGTCCTCTAGCGGGTAACTTGGTATCAAGGTTAATGGTCCTATTTGCCGTTAACTCATTGCTCTATTTCTCTTTAATTACTATTAAAAATTTGGCAAACAAATCATTTGGATAAATCTAAAAGTTTTGAAATTACATATAATTCAATTACCAACTAGTTAAATCATAATTGGAGTTTAAAATCATTTCTCAACAAATTGTAATCTCATAAACATAGCAAATTTAATAATCAATAAATATATCTTGAATTTGTAATAAGTCACGCTTAACCCAACATTATCAAATAAATCATCTTTTGGGATGTAAAACATTTTCATAGCATACAAAAGCATCAATAATGGTCCTATGTCCTATGTGTTTTGAAAAACATATTTACTTGATATGTTCCAAAAGCCATAATTTCTAAGCTTGGCATGTTCGAGTGAGGAGGGCATGGGAATGATTTTGTTATAGCAGAAGGGAATATTTATGGGAGTGAGTAAAAGGGGATATTGAGGTATTTACTAGGTTTGGGTTAAGAGAGTGCTAAGCTCCTATAGTGCTTAGAATCACGTATGTTCTGATATATCTATCAATGTCCTTTTCCATTAATACATCGAATATACTCCATTTATATATCATTCTCTTTGTGGTTGCTAATAGTTTGCAAGGAAAGTTGCATCATAGGCCTTATCATATGCTAGACAATCCTAAAGGATGTTATGGTCAAAGAGGGCTAATGATAGCATAGTGAAGGTGAAAGATATAGAAGTTAGGGCAAAGGAAAAAATAGCCATAGGTAGATCAATCTCTGACATAATCGAGCCAAATCAAGAGCATGAGGTGAAAGAATTGTGAGATTAGTAGAGGAGTTAACTTTCTAATTTTAATAGGTGAAGTCCCTTTAGTCCAATGGTTAGAGTAGCAAAGGAGCTTTATTATTGAATAATACAAAAAATTATCTTAGCTCATTTAGGAGAGACGTACTATGCTAACATGGGTTACAACACCTGGTCAACATTTGCCCATGCTCATACATTGCCATGACTTGAAGCGTTTGGTTCTTAGGTTTCTTTTAGTGGTGGGTGATTTATAACTATAAGTACCTATGTAAGCCCTCAATGAGCTAGGAGGCATTCCCTTAACCCTGCACTAAGATGAGTTTTCCTCTTTACCCAAACTTTTGCTTACCCAAAATAGGAGAAGAAGACTTGTTTATAAGGAAGAAGATTTAATCTAATTGATAAGAGGAGTCTTGATCATTACACTTCAATCAATGAGGACAATAGATTCTTGGTCCATTTAGACTATGGATTAACATTACTCCACTCTAAAATTACCCAAAAAAAATCCTTAAAATCTTTACTATCGACATCCATTGCTTTCATCCTTTTCCTTTTCTTCTCTTATCTATGCCTGACCATTATCACTGCAAAACAATCTTTAGCAAAGTAGGCTTTGGCACTCCTGCTATTGTTGGCACTATCATGATCACCACAAACTCTGGCCATATCCTTCATTTTTTTCTCCCTCACCTTCGCATCGACCTCTACTACTCTTTCATTGTCATCCACGCACCACCCATGATCACCACAAAGCCACCTTCTTTCTTTCTTGATTGGAAGATCAAGAAAATGGGAAAAACCCATATTCTATCCTTTTTTTATTATGTTCTTTATAGGTCTGTTGTATTTTTTTTTTCATTTCTTTTGTATTTCTTCCATCTTGTTTTGTAATGCGGCTAACATGATCTAGATTTCAACTTGTTGCTTCCAATGCACTATATATCAATTAAGGGCCATACTAGCAATTGAAATATCATTGTTTTAACAGCAAAGATATTAATGAAGACACAAACGGAGCAATGTTAAAAAGGGTGTCACTTTATTGCAAACATAAATATTTGAACCAAGATAGGGGAGGTGAATATAGTTAGACAACTAGATGAGTGGATATGAATTTTGACAAATTTCAATGAAAGTGAGTGTAATTTGTTATATATATATTCATTTCATAATTTATTTGTTAAATGTAGACTATTTAAAATAAATCTAAGGGTTGCAAATAAAAGAACCAATCTTAGTTCCAAACTAAGGATGGACCATCAAATTATCAACCAGGAACAAGACCTTGGTAGGTGTTAATTGTGGCTGTCTTGTATTTGTCCATATACCACAATCTTGAGGACAAGGTGGATCTTTAGAAAGAGAATTGATAGAATTGGTTTCAATTAATTGGCCTCGGCACTTGGTAACCAAAGTGTATGTATGAGGAGATTAAAAAGTAAGATAGAATAAGTGAAGAAAATAGGAATTTAGGAATTTGAAGTAATATCTCAAGTATCTTACACTATCATATTTCCACTAGAAATAATACGCATTATCTTTATTTTCTTGCATTATCTTTTCCATATATGTCATAAACCTTTTACGTTATTATTTTTGTTATTTGTATGGAATTTTTCCTCACTCATCATAATGCCTTTCTTTGAATTCTCGTTTTTGATAAATTTTTATAGCATTTTGGTATTCAAATACTTTTGACAGATTTGATGGCATAAGTTTGTTGGAAAAATTTAAGGGGAAACAAATCATGTTTGTAGGAGATTGATTATCTTAACCAGCTGGCCACTTGTATGCATGCTTCATTTGGAGGACCTAAGCGAAATATTGCAGCAAGTCAATGGCCCCATCACCAACTTCACATTTCAGGTTAGTAATCTATCTTACTATAAATAACCATGTCATTCTCATAATAGGAAATTGAATGCTGTTATAAAATCAAAAGAATAACAAGCCAAAATTATAGTAAGAATGACTATTTTAACAATAGGATTTGGACTAGGTGACCAAAATTGAATCGCAACCTCATGTAATTGAATACTTTTAGATTGTAATATTTGACCATATTTATTTTAATTTTCATCAGAGAAAAACTATAAAAATGAATTAAAAAGAATAAGTTAAAGGTGTAGATTGTCTAAAATTGCAGAGTATCCTTATCCCTTACTGAACAATTAAGATATATACAAAAAGCATTTTTTACAAATTAATCTCACTTCCAATCACCTCATACATTCATCTTTCTCTTTTCCTTTTAAAGCTGAAGCTGAATTTGTTAGTATCATTATTGTAGAAATTCGTATTTGTATTAACCATTTATGGGCATTTTGCAGGATTATTCACTTTCGGTGATTATTTTCCATTCTTTATATGGTTGACATTGAAGTAGAACAAATTGGTCGTATCTTGAAACTTGATTCTCTTCAGAACCATGTCATATGGAAGAACATGGACATCTTGGTTTTCAATACATGGCTTTGGTGGTACCAAGAGGACCCAAGCAACCGTATAAATTCTACAAACTCATTGAACTAGCGATTGTATAGAGTGATTATTGTTGTAGCAAGCAAGTAACTATGGCCATTTTTATTATGCAGATGGGATTATATTCAAATAGGAGACAAGAAAGTCAAAGACATGGATCGTATAAGCTTTCAAAATAGGTTTGACAACTTGGGCTAGCGGGTTATGGGAGATTAATCCAAGCAAAACCAAGGTTCTTTTTCAAGGAATTTCTCCTTCACATTACAAGTTAGTTTTTTAAGAATTTCTTCTCCTAGTTTGATAAATTAAAATCTTCAAAAATAGCTAGTATGTACTATTTTCAATTGATGCTTTGCATTTTTCCCCCTCAACTTGGGCCAATAAATTAGTGGCACAGATTGGAATGATCCAATGTGAGAAACTTGTCAATGGAGACACAACCAATAAGAGGATCAACCTACCAACCTGGGTTACCACTTGCAGGATATGTAGTTGAAGATGTGTTGAAAAAAACAATCAAACCTATCCATCTACTTAACATTACAACTCTTTCAGTTCAGAAAGATGCACATCCTAGTTCTTATAATGGCTTTAGGGGCATGGATTTACCCATTGGTGTGTAGCAGGGCTCCGGAACACTTGGAACGAACTCCTATACATGGCAATCACCAGTTAGTTGAAGAAAAATGATTTGAGTGGCATATAGAGTAGTCATATTCCTAAATAACAAAATTGTTGTTGCTGCCTTGATGCCCTTGAAGGAAACATGCTTTTATATTCTTACAATATTAAAGTTAATAATCGAATTAATTATTATTATTGAATGCTACATGTATTTTCCAATACAAAAATTTAAATTTGGACATAGAAATTCAAGTTTCCATGTAAAATATATGAGTTTAATGCATTATAAATTCTAGAATATCACCCAAAATTGTATGATATGAACAACGCTAGATTTTTTTTTGCCTTATAATCCATGGATTTTTATGCTTAAAAATTTTAACTGAGAAAATGAATATAAAAATTGAATTGAATTAGAATATATCAATTTGTATAATTTATTGTGCAAAATAATTTAGTAAAACAAATATCTAATGTTGTTATACGTGTGATACTTGAAAGTATCTTGATATTTAAAGCATATCAAATGGCCAAAAAGATAATGGCAATATTATGAAATGAGCCGTTATATATTTTGTTGCCCAACTTGCTTAATTACGATTATGATATTAAAATGTTGGAATATGTAATGCCTCAAGTCCATATAACCCTAGTTAAGCCTAATACACTTAAGGTATCTTGGAAACCATATAATGAGAGAAACCTTAAAATACATATTCTTAAAATGTATATTTCTACATTTTTGTGCAAATAGGTTTGCTATAGTGAGCTACACTCACTATAGTGAGCATGAGAGGGGTGTACAAGCAAGTTATAGCAAGCTACACTCATTGTAGTGAGCATGAAAGGGTGGGACAGGCCGTTATAGTGAGTTAAACTTACTATATCGAGCAAGAGAGAGTGCAATCTCACTATAGCAAGCCAGATTGGCTATAACTATAGGTTGAAAATAGGGCAAGAAGAGGGGTTAAATTGTGCTTTAACTTCTTTCTATATTATGAAAAAATTAAACAAGGTTTATCAAGTTTACACTTGAAGGTGGAAATCTTTGTTAGTAAGGTTTAAGAAAGTTTACTTTCTAAACTAAGAAAAAATTCAAAAACTATTTAAAAAACATTTTTCAGAAATATATATAATAGTAAATCTCAAATGCAAATATAAAAGAGATAGAGATATACTACATAGTGATTTTTGTAAGCTCTAAACAATTCAGAAAGCGTTAACTGAGGATGTTTTGAATGACAATAGAACCAATTTAAGGAAAATATTTTGAAGAATGACTAATGTCTACCTTGAGTTTTTTGAAGTAGCAAGTAGGACATATTGTTAGCATAATGTGGCTCCTATAGCAAAGATAATTTTGCTTTACATATGCAAACATGATTTGTCTCGATTAAAGAGATGGAATTAAAATGAAAGTGATAATTATATTGTGAAATGAGCATACAAATGCCTAATGAGTTGAAGAAAATCAACATATACACAAGCTTGGATTGAAGACCAGAAGACCAAGGACATAACAAGGAACTGATACCACACTTTAGAAAGTGCACTTAATAGTAAGAACGCTTACTCATTGAAAAAATGAGGGAAAATTTGAAATTCAAATTTGAAATCAAATCTAGTTACAGACTAGCATGTTATCCTTCTCAACTTGGTCAACTAGTCCAACTTTAGAAGGAAGTGTTCATAAACCATGTTCAAAAAGTAGAAAGTAGTTTCTGAAGGTAGTCTAGAAACCTCTATCTCACAACAGCTTCTACAATAGATCTGACAAAAGATAAGCTACACTTCTAGACTGCTTTTCAAGACACAAACAGATGATCAATACATGTTACATGGAGAACTGATCAAGGGCAATAGTCACAAAGGCAGATCATCCATAAATAGAGATTGAGCTTCCAAATAGGAATGGAAGAATGTCACATAGTACTAATATGCTACAAAATTTCCTCCTCATTTTTCCTAAAGTTCATTACATCTTGTAAATAGTTCCCTACTTGTAAAATCTTCTTCTACATCCTCAATAGATCTTTCAATTCTGTAACACCCTAATGTTTAACCCAACATGCCTAGGACGTATTAAGATTAATTATTAGTTATTACTTCCCTTTTAAAACTTGTTTGCAAAATTACTTAGCGGAAAATATGAGTAAATTTTTTTTTTTGAAATATGTAAAACAAAATGCGAGCCATTGCGTACAACATAAGCAAAACGTAAGGCAGAAGAGAAAATAAATCATGCAATATAAAGAAAATAAGAACACCTCAATCATAGAGACAACCATCATAATATTAAATATCATAGTTTAGTACATCAACTAAAATATAAAAAGGCATAAAGTCATACCCATATAAGAATGGGCAGAGCTTGTAGTACATGAAACATAAAATACAGGAAAAGAAATAGGAGTCATAAACAGCAAATACATGGAAAGCACCAAGAGATACCTTCGGCTAAAAGCAAACCCTCCCTCTAAAGCCAATAGATGACGCTAATCCTTGGACGGGGAAATGTAGCCCAAACTACCGAGCTCCTCGATGTGGCCCAACGAAAGGGGGTGTGGGCATGTGGATTGACGGAGCGACGTGGCCTCCTCGGCGAGGGTGCCTCTCGGCTGACGTACATGCCTCACAGGCCTCGGCTGAGAAATAGGGTCCTTGCTACCCTTACGACGGCCATAGGCACCAAGGGCGGAGCCTTCCGATAGGGTCCTCAGGAGAATCCTCAGAGGTCCTCCCAGCAAGGTGTGGGGCATGTACTCCAGGTAATTGCACACTGCTAAAGACGAAGGTCGAGCACGGTGGATCTGCTCGTACAGGGCCACGTCCTCTCAAAGATCAAATCATTTACGTAGGGAGAGGTCGGGTAAAGCGAAAGCTGGAGACCGGGAAACAACGGGCGTCCCATGTATGCAAAAATGCGCACAGCACAACGACCCTCGAAATGGTAAGACTGAAATCTGGATCATAGTGCACCTCCCATATCGGTGTGTCAACGAAGATCATGAATGACACCATGGAATGTAAAGACGTAACGGGAAAAGAAAAAGAGGGTGAGAATCTTGCTAAAGAATCTCGTAGGAAACCTCTATCCTAGTGTCATCGTTTACGTCCCAGGAACCTTGGGTTTGTTATGAAAAGGTTACACATGCAAAGGTTTATTATGAGGTTTTCATAAAAGTAATTATCCAAGGTCCGTGTCTTTTATGATGAATCTTAATGCATGTATACAGCATAGCAGAACATGAATGCATGGCAATACTTATGCAGCAAACCAATAAAACATCTCATCAATAACTAATTCTTATATAAGTGGGATGTACTTTCTCATAATCAACTTCTCTCTTTCCTAAGCAAAATGCTTCACATCTTTTCACATTTCTCAAACTTGTGACATCATGGTATGTAAAATAGTAACCGACCCCTGATACTAGGCTATGAGCTCATACCTTAACTAGTCATCACTAGTTCTTACTTATCTTCTTGATAAGCGTATCATAATCATAAAAATAATAATCGAACTCCAGAGTATGGCAGGGACCTAAGGAATCACCCATCATGGGACTTTTTTCCTTCTCAGAAATGCATCAACTGGTTAAGACCAATGACTTTGTCCATTTTGGCAGGCTAATGTCGATGCCCTCACGGTTTACCTTCTCCTCCCGTAGCAGGAGAAGTACGTTTCTGCGAAACGCATCATATGGTTAAGCCAGTGATATTGTCCGCTTCGATATGGCTCCACGACCATACCCCCCATGGGTTTCCTTTCTCCTCGTAGAGGAGAAATGTGTCTGGCATGTCACATATAAAATCTTTCTTTTCAAACTTTCTTTAAGTCCCTCAAATTTGATGGAAATTTGGCAGCATGGACTACACCCCGACTTCCTCAAATTTGAGTCATGCCACATAACTCAAATAATACATGTTGTTCTCATGAAATTCTCAATCAAATAAATCTCTTAATCAGGAGCATACCCTTCTAATTCATTCATATTTCGCATTCTCATGCATCTTAAGCATAGCATACCACATCATCACAACAACAACATGTCACAAATACACATATAGTCTCATGTTCATGATATTAACACATTCACATTCATCTTGAGTATACCCACTCGGTCTCATTCTCATATCACACCTTCTATCTCATGGTGTCTTATGTTTGGCCCTTAGGGTTTAAACTTATATTCTAATTATCCTAACTTTCATTATGGATCTTTATTTCACCTAAGAGATCATTACCTACAATTTCCTCTAATGTTTATGCTTACTAACATAACCAAACAGCACTACATCTTTTGGGCAGAAAATTACCATAAGATTACGGGTCCTAGAATTCCGTCTTGACCCTTTCTAAGTTCCATCTTCGCCTAAAGGCTCCATAATCAACTCCTAAACTAATTATGAGGGATTCCTACACATATCCACTAATTATAAACTATCTTTCTTAAGTCCAATTATGCTAGGACATAATTTACAATTTGTGCATCTAATTGTTCTAGAATTCTCATTTTAAGTCCTTTTTAGTTACTTCTTCTTTCCTAACTTCCATAAATCGATCCTTACTTCACTCAAACATAATTTTACACATTTTAACACCATAAAACAGAATTTATACAGTGGCCAAGTACACGGCAGAACCAAAATAGCAAGCATCATATAATCACATAGTTTCATGATTTAAAAGCATATAAATTGCTAGTTTCTCTTGGAATCATTTTAGGAACTCAAAACTCTTTTAGAAACCAATTAATCTCATTGAAATCACATAAATGTGGGTGAGGTCAGTAGCTAAAACAATTTGTTCATGAATTATATTTAAAACTTCAAATCTTGCTCATGAAATTCTTTAAGTTTACCTAAGCTTGGAAAAAATCCAAGACATAGGCTATTGGCACTTATGATTATATGAACTCACATCAAGTCCTTCTTCATCATCATCAGGCTGAAATGGCTTTCATAGAATGCTTCCATTTTCTAAGACTTTACTTGTGATACTTGGGCAAGTCTTTGAGCTCTAGGATGTTTAGGTGATGGCATAAACTTAAACATGCTATGCACTAGTTTTACTTTTCATTATAAAATAAAGTGAGAGCATAAAAATAAATATGAAATGCAACCTCATTATTATCTTTAAAGATTAAGTGATGACTTGAAATATAAACATGAGATGCAAGCTTGGAAATTTAAACATGATAATGCAAGTTCATTTAGTTATTCTTGAGAGCTTAGTGATGGCATCAAAATAAACATGCTATGCAAGGCATAAACATAAACATGAATGCAACTCATTTTATCTTAACTAGAGCTCTTACAAGACTTTAGAGGAACATTATAACCTTAACCCAATTTGTATCTTTACAACATAAAGTGAGCTTTAGAGTTCTTAGCACCAAGTCTTTAAAGAAGCCTTTGGTTTTGAACTTTATCGTCAAGCTCAAGAAAATGGACACAAAGCTCAACACTTTATCTAAATAAGCATACAAGAGCTAGTCATATTCTTTATTTTATTGCTCATGGGCTTCAATCTAGAGTAAACTCTTAGAACGGCCGACCAACTTTAAGGTTGGAAAAGGTAAGCTTAGAGCTCTTTGAAAACATAGGATTAATTTTCTTAACAAAACTTTTAATGATCTACTTAACATTTTTAACAAACTTTGTTCAAATAAAGAAAAGAAAACCGAAACCATTAAAGGAAAAAGGAAGAGAAAACAAAAAACTTTGAGGAGGAAAAGAGAGGAAAATCGAAAGCATAAGCAAGAAAAAGGAAAGAAATCAAAGAAATCAAAAGCGTGGATATGCGGATCGGCGGGGTGACGTGGCCTCCTCGGCAAGGGTGCCTCTCGGGAGCGTCGCGCCTTATAGGCCTTGGCTGGGGGCCTGGGTCCCGCTGCCCCTCCAACGGCCATAGGCATCGAAGGGTTGGAATCTCCTCCGAATAGGTTAAAGGAGAATCCTCAAGGGTCCTTCCCATAACGAGGAATGAGGGGAACATACTCCGGGAGTTGCGCACTGTGTTGAAGACGAAGGTTAGGCTTGCGTCCTCTCGGGCGCGTCCTCTCAAAATCAAATCATCACCGAAAGGAGAGGTCGAGGTGAAACGAAAGCTGAGAGCCAAATGCAAATGGGAATCCCATGTATGCAAAAATGTGCACGGCACAACAACCTTCGAAATGGTAAGACTGATGATCTGGATCGTAGTGCATCTCCCACACGGGCGTATCAATGAAGATCACGAACACACCATCGTGGTCTGGAGACGTAACGGAAACAAAGAGAGGGGTGAGAATCTTGCTAAAGAATCTCGGAGAGAATCCTCTATCCTAGTGTCATTGTTTACGTCCCAAGAACCTTGGGTTTATTATGAAAAGGTTAAACATGCAAAGGTTCATTATGACGTCTTCATGAAAGATAATTATCCAAGGTCCGTGTCTTTTATGATGAATCTTAATGCATGTATGCAGCATAGTAGAACATGAATGCATGGCAACACTTTATGCAACAAACCAAATAAAACATCTCATCAATAACCAATTCTCATATAAGTGGCATGTACTTTCTCATAATCAACTTATCTCTTTCATAAACAAAATGCGTCACATCTTTTCTCATTTCTCAAACTTGTGACATCATGGTATGTAAAAATACTAACCGACCCCTGATACTAGGCTATAAGCTCATACCTTAACTAGTTGTCACTAGTTCTTACTTATCCTCTTAATAAGCAAATCATAAATCATAAAAATAATAACCCGACTCCTAGAGTACGAGCAGGGGACCTAAGGAATCACTCATCATGAGACTTTTTTCCTTCTCAGAAACATATCAACTTGGTTAAGACTAGTGACTTTGTCCGCTTTGAGGCTAATGTCGATGCCCTCACAGTTTTACCTTCCCTCACCGTAGGAGAAGTATGTCTCATTCTGCGAAACGCATCATCTGGTTAAGACCTATGACATTATCCGCTTTGATATGGCTCCACGACCATACCCCCCATAGGTTTCCTTTCTTCTCAGGGTAGAGGAGAAATGCATCTCGGCATGTCACATATAAAAATCTTTCTTTCAAACTTTCTTTAAGTCCCTCAAATTTGACGGAAATTCAGGAGGCATGCTACACCAAGTTTCCTCAAATTTGAGTCATGCCACATAACTCAAATCACACATGTTGTTCTCATGAAATTTCTCAATCAAGTAAATCTCTTAAATCAAGGAGCATACCCTCCTAATTCATTCATATTTCGCATCCTCATGCATCTTGAGCATAGCATACCACATCATCACAACAACATGTCACAAATACATATATAATCTCATGTTCAAGGTATTAACACATTCATATTCAACACGAATATACCCACTTGGTCTCATTCTGACATCACACCTCCTATCTCATGGTGTCTTATGCATTGGCCCTTAGGTCTTAAACTTATGTTCTAATTATCCTAACTTTCATTATGGATCTTTTTTTCCCTAAGGGATCATTACCTATAATTTCCTCTAATGTTTATGCTCACTAACATAACCAAACAGCACTACATCACTTTAGGTAGAAAATTATCATATGATTATGAGTCCTAGAATCTCCTTCTTTGACCTTTTCTAAGTTCCGTCTTCGCCTAAGGATCTATAATTAACTCCTAAACCAACTATGAGGGATTCCTACACATATCCACTAATTATAAACCATTTTTCTTAAGTCCATTTATGCTGGAACAGAATTACAATTTTTGCATCTAAGTGTTCTAGAATTCTCATTTTAAGTCCTTTTTAGTTACTAGTTCTTTCCTAACTTCCCTAAATCGTTCCTTGCTTTACTCAAACATAATTTTACACATTTTAACACCATAAAACAGAAATTATACAGTGACCAATTGTAACACCCTAATATTTAACCCAACACGCCTAGGACGTATTAAGATTAATTATTAGTTATTACTTCCCTTTAAAACTCGTTTGTAAAATTACTTAGGAAAATACGGGTACATTTTTTTTTTTGAAATGGAATATGTAAAACAAAGCGCGAGCCATTGCGTACAATGTAAATGAAACGCAAAGCGGGAAAACAAATAAATCATGCAATATAAAGCAAGTAAGAACACCTCAATCATAAAATCACACATCATAATATTAATCACCATAGTTTAGTACATCACTGAAATAATAACATAAAGTCATACCCATATAAGAATGGGCAGAGCTTGTAGTACCAGAGACATAACATACAGGAAACGTAAATAGCGAAATACATGGAAAAGCCCTCAAAAGATACTACCAGCTAAAAGCAACCCTCCCCTCTAAAAGCCTCCAGAAGACGCTACTCCTTGGACGGGGAGATGTAGCCCGCAAACCGCCAAAGCTCCTCGGATGTGACCCAACAAAGAAGGGCGTGGGCATGCGGATCGATGGAGCGACGTGGCCTCCTTAGCGAGGGAACCTCTCAGGCTGACGTACATGCCTCATAGGCCTCGGTTGAGAGTGTCCTCGCTACCCTAGGCAGGCACGAAGGGCGGAATCCTCTGAATAAGGATCGAGCTGGTGAGTCCTCCAGGTCCCTCCCACAATGACGTATGAGAGGCACGTACTCCGGAGTCAGGCACCACTGAAGATGATGGTCATGGCAGTTCTACATGTCACGGGTCGCGTCCTCTCAAAATCAAATCGTACCGTAGGAGAAGTTAGGGTGAAGCGAAAGTTTAAGGAAAAGCAAACGGGCGTCCATCTATGCAAAATTGCGCACGGCACAATGACCCTCGAAATGGTAGGACTGGTGATCTGGATCATAGTGCACCTCCCACACGGACATGTCAACAAAAATCATGAATGACGCCATCGAATCTGAAGACGTAACGGAAAGGAAGATAGAGAGGGGTGAGAATCTTGCTAAAGAATCTCAGTAGGGAAACCTCCTATCCTAGTGTCATCGTTTACGTCCCTAAGAACCTTGGGTTTATTATAAAAAGGTTAGACATGCAAAGGTTCATTATGAGGTTGTCATAAAAGTAATTATCCAAGGTCCAAGTTTTTTATGATGAATCTTAATGCATGTATGCAGCATAGCAGAACATGAATGTATGGCAATACTTAGCAACAATAAAACATATCATCAACAATTAAATCACATATCTGTGGCATGTAACTTCTCATGATTAACCTTTCGCTTTCATAAGCAAGATACTTCTCATCTTTTCTCATTTCTCAAACTTGTGACATCATGATCATTAAAAACAATAGTAACCGACCCTGATACTAGGCTATGAGCTCATACCTTAACTAGTCGTCACTAGTTCCTACTTATCCTCTTGATAAGTGAATCATAATCATAAAAATACAATCCTGACTCCAGAGTATGGGCAGGGACCTAAGGAATCACCCATCATGGGACTTTCTTCCTTCTGAAATGCATCAGCTAGTTAAGACCAGTGACTTTGTCCGCTTTGGAGGCTAATGTCGATGCCCTCACGGTTTTACCTTCTCCTCAGGAGCAGGAAAAGTACGTCTCAGTATGTGAAACGCATCATCTGGTTAAGACCAATGACATTGTCCACTTCGGTATGGCCCCATGACCATACCCTCCACGGGTTTCCTTTCTCCTCACTAGCAGGAGAAATGCATCTCGGCATGTCACATATAAAATCTTTCTTTTCAAAACTTTCTCAAGTCCCTCAAATTGATGGTAATTCGGAGCATAACGACTACACTATGAATTTCCTCAAATTTGAGTCATGCCACATAACTCATTCACACATATCATTCTCATGGAACTTTCTCAATTAAATAAATCTCTAATTCATAGGAGCATACTCCTCTAACTCATTCATATTCCGAAATCTCATGCATCTCAAACATAATGTATCACATTATCACCAACATGTCTCAAATTCAAATATAGTCTCATGCTCATGATATTAACATATTCACATCATTATGAGTATACCCACTCGGTCTCATGCTCACATCACACCTCCTATCTCATGGTGTCTTATGCTCTAGCCCTTACGGGTCTTAAATTTGTATTCCAATTATCCTAACCTTCATTATGATTTTTATAACACCTAAGGGATCATTACCTATAATTTGCTCCAAAGTTTATGATTTATAACATACCAAACAGCTCTATATCCTTTGGGTAGAATTTTACCTTATGCTCACGGGGTCCTAAAATCTCCGTCTTTGACCCTTTCTAAGTTTCGTCTTTGCCTAAGGCTCTATAATCAACTCCTAAACCAATTATGAGGGATTCCTACACATATCCACTAATTATGAACCATTTTTCTTTAGTCCATTTATGCTGGAACAGAATTTATAATTTGTGCATCTAAGTGTTCTAGAATTCACATTTTGAGTCCTTTCTAGTTACTTGTTCCTTGTAACTTCCCTAAATCGTTCCTTGCTTCACTCAAACATAATTTTACACATTTTAACACCATAAACAGAATTCATACAGTGGCCAAACACCAGAGCAGAACGAAAACATAAGCCTCATAGAATCACATAATCACATGATTTAAATGCATATAAGTTGCTAGTTTCTCTTGGAATCATTTTAGAACCTCAAAACTCTTTTAGAAACCAATTAATCTCATTGAAATCACATAAACATGTACTAGGTCAGTAGCTAAATTATTTAGCTCAAGGAATAGATTTAAAACACAAAACCTTGTTCATAAAGTTCCTTGAGTACACCTAAGCTTAGAAAAATTCCAAGACTTGGACTATGGACACTTATGATTAGATGAACTCATCCAAGTCCATCATCATCATCACAAGGCTGAAATGGCATCCTTGAAATGCCTCCATTTTCTAAAACTTTATGCAAGATACTTGGGCAAGTCTTTGAGCTCTAGAATATTTAAGTGATGGCATAAACTTAAACATGCTATGCACTTATTTTACTTTTCATTAGAAAATAAAGTGAGACATAAAATAAATATGAGATGCAACCTCATTATTATCTTTAAGTTTAAGTGATGACTTGAAATATAAACATGAAATGCAAGCTTGGAAACTTAAACATGATAATGCAAGTTCATTTAGTTATTCTTGAGAGTTTAGTGATGACATCAAAATAAACATGCTATGCAAGGCATAAACATAAACATGAATGCAACTCATTTTATCTTAACTAGAGCTCTTACAAGACTTTAAAGGAACATCATAACCTTAACCCAATATGTATCTTAACAACATAAAGTGAGCTTTAGAGTTCTTAGCACCAAGACTTCAAAGAAGCCTTTGGTTTTGAACTTCATCATCAAGCTCAAGAAAATGGACACAAAGCTCAACACTTTGTCTAAACAAACATACAAAGAACTAAGTCATATTCTTTATTTTATTGCTCATGGGCTTCAATCTAGAGTAAAACTCTTAGAACGGACCAACTTTAAGGTTGGCAAGGGTAAGCTTAGAGCTCTTTGAAAACATGTGATTAATTTTCTTAACAAAACTTTTGTGATCTACTTAACATTTTTAACAAACTTTGTTCAAACAAAGGAAGAAGAAAACAAAATCTTTAAAGGAAAAAGGGAAAGAAAAAAACCTTTCAAGAGCAAAAGGAAAGAAACCAAAAATGTAATCAAGAAAAAGAAAGAAAACATAAGCATGTATGGTCCAAGACCAAGTTGTTTCAAGCTTTAGAGGTTTCTCACATGACAACAACAAGCCATTATCTTGAAACCTCATCATCAAGCTAAAGTTTTTCCATGAAAAGGCCTCATGGCCGAAAAGAAAAAGAAGAGGAAAAGAGTTTTGAACCAAGAGAAAACTAGAACTTTTCTTGAAGAAAACAAGTAAAAACTTGAAAAAAAACCCTACCTAAGGAAGTCTTTGAAAAGGATGAAAGAAAGCTTGATCCTTGAAGGAATGAGAAGACAAAATCTTCTCTTGAAGGTGAGTATGGATTCAACCAAGGAGGAAGCTCAAGGAAGATGATTTTTCCTTGAGTTTACAAGCTTGGGAATGGAAAGTTTGAGTGTTTAAGAGATGGTTTGAGGTGAAGGAGTGGTGGTTTATGGTTGTTTGTGGTGGTTTGTGGTGGTGGAAAGGTTCTTTGAGAGGAAGAAGAAGATGAACAAGATGAAGAGAAATTTGAGAGAAATGCAAGGAAAAGCAAGAAACTAAACTTGGCAAAGCTTCTAAAGTGTAACCAAGTTCTTCCAAGCTTGGTATTTATAGAAATTTTGCACAATGGAGGCTGCCAAGGGAGAAGGCCGACGGCCTTGCTTGGTCTTTGGGGGAGGAAAATATCTCTTTGATTGGCATGGTTGAAAGCATGGTGAGATATGGTTTGAGGTATGGCCTTTCAGTGAAACAAAATCAACATGTGATGGAATTTGGGGGAAAGGTTTTCGGCTAGATTTTACAGCCAAGGGGGGAGATTTGTTCATGTAATTGTGATTTAATGATGTGTTTAGGTGTTTCTTTGATTAAGGTTTTGGTTAGGAGTTTGTAAGCAAGTGTTTAGGTGAGGTAATTGGCTAATTAAGGTTGTCAAGACTTGATTAGGAGGGTAATCTTGCTAGATTAACAATTTAAAATCATTCTTTTAGTCAAATGAGGTATGGCACAATTCCTTATTTTAAGGAATTGGAGAGAGAATACTATTCAAGATTCCATGACTAGGAATCTTGAATTAAAGAATGTAATTAGAGTTTAACTAAGCAATCTTAGGTCCTAATTAACCTTAATAAATTATTTTGACTCTAGATTAATTAATGAAATAAATTAATCTTCGATTAGAGCCTAATATTGCTTAGGTTTGCTTAATTACGTCATTAGGCTGGCAAAATGGTAATTTTGCACTAAAACTGCCAACCTCCAGGCCCGACTAGACATCAAATATCACTCATAAACATCATTCCAAACTTCTGGAAAAGTTCAAGGCTCAAACGGTACCTTTACCAGCGTAAAACGCTCCAGGGTATTTTGGTCATTTTGAGGAAAGTTTAGAAAACGAGATTTCACCTCGGATATCAAACATAACAGTTATAATCCCTTTAAACATTTAGTTGACCCATTCAGGATTTCGGTCAACTGTCCTAAATTAGGTAAAATGACCTCAGGGGCATTTTGGTCATTTGTACTCTCCAGAAAAAAAAAGGGTGTACACCAATTGCTCAAGGCAGAACCAGAAAAATACAAGCATCATATAATCACATAATCTCATGATTTAAATGCATATAAATTGCTAGTTTCTCTTGGAATCATTTTAGGAACTCAAAACTCTTTTAGAAATCAATTCCTCCCATTAAAATCATACAAAAATAGGTAAGGTCAGTAGCAAAATATGTAGTTCATGTATTAGATTTAAAACACAAAATCTTGTTCACAATGTTCTTTAAGCTCACCTAAGCTTAGAAAAATTCCAAGACATAGGCTATGGGCACTTCTAATTAGCTGAACTCATCCAAGTTCATCATCATCATCACAAGGCCGAAATGGCATTCTTGAAATGCCTCCATTTTCTAAAACTTTACTTGTGATACTTGGGCAAGTCTTTGAGCTCTAGGATAATTAAGTGATAGCATAAACATAAATATGCTATGCACCTTATTATTCTTCATTAGAAAATAAAGTGAAGCATATAAATAAATATGAGATGCAACCTCATCATTATCTTTAATGATTAAGTGATGACTTGAAATATAAACATGATAATGCAAGTTTATTTAGTTATTCTTGAGAGCTTAGTGATGGTATCAAAATAAATATGTTATGCAAGGCATAAACATAAACATGATGCAACTCATTTTATCTTAACTAGAGCTCTTACAAGACTTTAGAGGAACATTATAACCTTAACCCAATATGTATCATAACAACATAAAGTGAGCTTTAGAGTTCTTAGCACCAAGTCTTCAAAGAAGCCTTTGGTTTTGAACTTCATCATCAGCTTTGTCTAAACAAGCATACAAAGAACTAAGCCATATTTCTTATTTTATTTCTCATGGACTTCAATCTGAGTAAAACTCTTAGAAGGGCGACCAACTTTAAGGTTGGCAAGGGTAAGCTTAGAGCTCTTTGAAAACATATGATTAATTTTCTTAACAAAACTTTTGTGATCTACTTAACATTTTTAACAAACTTTGTTCAAATAAAGGAAAAGGAAACCAAAACCACTCAAGGAAAAGGAAAAGGAAATCGAAGCTTTGAGCAAAGAGAAAGGAAAGAAACCAAGAGCTTATATGGTCCATGACCAAGTCTTTCAAGCTTTAGAGGTTTCTCACATGGCATCACAAGACCATTATCTTGAAACCTCGTCATCAAGCTAAAGTTTTTCTCATGAAAAGGCCTCATGGCGGAAAAAGAAAAATAGGAGGAAAGGCTTGAAAAACCAAGAGAAAACTAGAACCTTTCTTGAAGAAAACAAGTAAAAACTTTGAAACAAAACCCCTACCTATGGAAGTCTTTGAATAGGATGAAAGAAAGCTTGATCCTTGAAGAAATGAGAAGACAAAATCTTCTCTTGAGGAGGATATAGTTTCCCAACAAAGTTTCTCAAGGAAGATGATTTTTCCTTGAGGAAGCAAGCTTAGGAATGGAAAAATTAAGTGTTTGAGAGGTGGTTTGAGGTGAGGGAGTGGTGGTTTATGGTTGTTTGCCGTGGTTTGTGGTGGTGGAAGGTTTCTTTGAGGAGGAAGAGCAAGAGCAAGATGAAGAGAACTTTGAGATAAAATGAGAGAAAAGGCAAGACAACTAAACTTGGCAAAGCTTCTAAAGTGTAACCAAGTTCTTCAAGGATTGGTATTTATAGAAATTTTGCAACATGGAGGCTGCACAAGGGAGGGAATGGCCTATAGCCAAAGAGGAGGGTGAGGAAAAATATCCTTGATTGGTATGGGCTTAAGCATGGTCAAGGCATGGTGAGGTATGGTTCCAAGTATGGCCTAGGCATGGCTCTTGAGTGAGAATTAAAACAACATGTGATGGATTTAGGGAGGAGTTTTTTGGCCAAGATTTTATAGTCAAGGGGGAGAATAAATTGCTCATGTAATTGGCTTAGTAATGTGTTTAGGTGTTTCTTTGGTTAAGGTTTTGGTTAGAAGTTTGTAAGAAAGTGTTTAGTTGAGCTAATGGCTAATTAAGGTTGTCAAGACTTGATTAGGGGATGATCTTGTTAGATTAACAATTTAAAATCATTCTTTTAGTCAAATGAGGTATGGACACAATTTCTTAATTTAAGGAATTGGAGAATACTATTCAAGATTCCATGACTAGGAATCTTGAATTAAAGAATGTAATTAGAGTTTAACTAAGCAATCTTAGGTTCTAATTAACCTTAATAAATTATTTTGACTCTAGATTAATTATCGAAATAAATAAATCTTCGATTAGAGTCTAATATTACTTAGGTTTGCTTAATTACGTCATTAGGCTCATGTACACTATTCTAGGGGCAAAATGGTAATTTTGCACCAAACTGCCCGGGACCTTTGGGCCTGACTAAACATCAAAAATCATTCATTAACATCATTCAAACTTCCTGGAAAAGTTGGGCTCAAATGGCACCTTTACTCATAAAGCAAGGGTTATTTTGGTCATTTTACCGAAAGTTAAAACGAGATTCTCACCTCCGATATAAAACATAACAGCTATAATCCCTTCAAACATTGAGTTAACCCATTCGAGGACTGAGGTCAACTTCCTTGAATTTGGGTAAATGACCTTAGGCATTTTGGTCATTTGTACTCAGAAAAAATGGGCGTACATTACACTGTTCTAGGGCAAAATGGTAATTTTGCACTAAAATGCTGAGCCTCCCGGCCCCTGAACATCAAAGGCCACTCATCAACATAATTCCGAACTTCTTGGAAAAGTTTCGGGCTCAACGGCACCTTTAGTCGCGTGAAACGCTAGGGTATTTTGGTCATTTTGAGCCGAAAGTTCAAAAATGAGATTTTCACCTCGAATATCAAACATAACAGATATAATCCCTGCAAACATTGAGTTGACCCATTGGAGAATCCGGGTCAATCCTGGAATTCGGGCAAAAATGACCTCAGAGCATTTCGGTCATTTGTATTCAAAAAAAATCGGGCATTATACATTCTTCCTAGGAAGAACTATTGGAAAAAAGTAATTTGAGATTTCCTAGATCCACTTGCTATATGTCTTTAGGAAACTTGAGTGCAGTTTAGTTTGAGTGGCAAACCCAAACACAAACCTCTGTAACCCTGATCTAGTAGTGATTAGTGTGAGATAGCTTGGAAAGGCTAAGGTAAAACTACTTGTAACGTGATAGTGAGGTGTTCTTGCTGGTCACAATTTAGCTTGGAGAGGCTAGTACAAGACTACTTAGTTCAGCTTGAAGAGGCTAGTGAATAACTACTTGGTTTGTAATAGTAGGAGTTGTCTACTAGTCACAGTAATAGGTTGGGAAGGCTACTACAAAGACTATCTTGTTTTTCTTTCTGGAGAAAGTGTAACACCCTAATTTTCTTTAGAAATTAATTGAGGGTTTGTTAATGGGAATATTAAGATTCTAAGACGTAGTAGTGATGAGAACGACTCTATGATCAAGCAAAAAAAAAAAGTGAATAGTGTTTTGTGGGCCCTATAAGCCCCAAGAGCCGAAACCTAGATTCGGGACTTGGAGGTGCCCAAAATTAGGAAAACATGGAATAAGGTTAGATAGGTGGGATAAAAATTTTATACTTAGAATTAATTTTTGGTATATGGATTTAATGGATTACGTTTATCGGTTAGGTGAGATTTCGTTGTGCAAATTCTAATATCGAAAGATGTTTAATCATCACAAATGGATAATGTTTATCCACTTAAGACATGTGGAAGGCCAAGATTTAATCTTGAAATCCAAGATTAAATCCTAGCTATTCATTCTATTTCTATCTTTAATAATTAGGACTTTATATTATATAATATCTAGTATTACTATAAGATAAATATCACACCAAAACTTACCCCTAAAGCCATCAAAGTTCGGCAAGCTACAAGGAAGCCAGCAGCCACACCTTCATTTTCAAGAGCTTAAGTTTCCATTCCAAAACCATAAACACTAGCTTGGTGTTAGTGAAACTTCAAATTCCTTCACTAAACTTGTTTTACACCTCAATCCCTACAATTAACCGAACAAAATCTCAATCACTCGTCAATCCTTACCTTGCTCTCTCACACCTCACTGATTTAGGAGGGTTTGGGGTTGGTTTGGGAGCTTTGGAGGAAATCAAGCTTGGATCATCTTGGAGCCAAGAATCCACTAGGTTACTACAAGTAGGGTTTTTGTTGCCTTTTCTTGTCAAAATTTTCTGATCTGTTTTAGCTTGATCTAGGTTTGAAATTTTTGGTTGTATTGATGGATATTATGTTGATATTGATGTGTTAATTTTGGTAGTAGGTGTGGACGATGATAAAAATCACTTTATTCAAAAAGATGTTGAGTGGTACTTGCTGGATTTTGAAGTTTTGTAGGCAGTATGATCACAAATTTTATGGGCATGTTTTAGTCATTTCCATGAGCTGAAAAAATTATATGTTCAAGTTAACATCTTGGACTAGTCCCATGAATTTTCTTGGGTTCTAATTTTGGGTTAAACTGCTTCAAAAAAATCAGTAACCGAAATTGTATAGATGCTGCCTAAAATGTTAAACTGAGCACTACAATACCTGATTTTATTACTATAACAAATGATTGAATGAACCTTCGAAATTTTTACCTGAAGTTTGTAACGCCCCAATTTATATTGCCGTTTAGAAATTATCAAATTACCTAGGTAATTTTTACATATAATTGAAACCAAACAATCCTCAATAAAGGAATAAGACATTAGAAGAGAGGTTAGGAGCAATTCATACTAGAATTGCAAACCCCGAATTTCTGTACGTGTAAAATGACCAAAATGCCCCTGAGGTCATTTTGCCCTAAAATGAGGATCGTGGGCCTTGGCCGTCCTCAAGGGGATGTTTTGACAATAATAAGGGATTGTTTGTGTTATGTGTGTTAATAGAGGAGAATAATCTTAATTTTGAGCTCGACGCGCGAAATGACCAAAACGGCCTCATCTTTAACCCCAAATTGCGTGCCACTAGACCCGAACCTCACTAAAATGTTTTAAAAGATGTTTTTAAGCTATGATTGGTCAATGGTTAAGCTCAGGTGGCCTGGGCAGTTTTTAGTAAAATTACCGTTTTGCCCCTGCCTTTGTGCATTTTGCGAATTTTGAGATTTTCATTTTGTCTAGCGAAACCTAAGCAATATTAGGCTCTAATTAAAGGTTATTAAATTCTAATTACTAATCTAGAGTCAAAATTATTTATTTAGAATGATTAGAACCCAAAATTGCTTGAAAACACCCAAATTGCTTACTAATTCACCTAAGCCCTTAATTGCAAATTCTCTAAATTGCAAAGATACCTACCTACACCTATATAATACATGAAACACACAAATTTTCTCCTTCTTGGGCTGTAATGGCCAAATTATTGGTGCCTCTATGCATCAGAATATTTGTCAAATTTGGCACAAAACTCAAGGTATGAAAACAAGGAATCATGAAACATAATTCCATGTTTTAAGCCATGAAACAAGAACATGTTCTTCCTCCCTTTGTCCTCCCTAAAATCAACCACCTATGCCTCCTCCATGTGTCCATTCTTGAGCTTCAAAATCTCTATAAATAGGCATGCTTAAGGAGTCTTAGAAGCCTTGCTCATAATTGTACACTTCAAAGTTTTTCCAAAGCTAAAAAACTTTCTTTCTTCCTCCCCCTTGGCTGAATTCTCTCTTCAACTTTTCAAGGAGATTTTCTTTCATTTCACTCAAAGAAACCAAGTTCTCTTCCTTTCCTTCAAACCAAATTAGGTAGGGTGTAGTTTCTAAACTTATTTCTATGCTTTGAGGAGTTGTGTTCTTAGTTCAAAATGTTGAAATAATGAACCTCCACATGCTTTTTCATTTGGTTCTTCCTTTCTTTTTCCTCTTGGTATTTGGCCAAATGGCCTAAATGGGACTAGGATGATGGCTTGATGATGAGGACCTTGAGGGTGGGTTGTGAATCCATCACAAGTTAGGCCTCTAAAGCTTGAAAGTTCCACTTGAAGCAAAACTTTAAGGAATGATGTTGTTATGCTAACCTTGAACTTAGAACTCTATGTTAAATTAGTTTTCATTATAATTGATTTCAAAAAGTGTTGATGTTCATCTTTTAATCCATTTCCTTGAGCTTGATGTTGAGATTCAAGCCATAAGGTTCTCTTTGAAACCTTGGCACAAAGAACTCTAAAGCTCACTTTGTCTTGCTAAGATATATATTGGGTTAAATTTATATTTCTCTAAAGTCTTGGTGGAGCTCTAGTAAAGAAATAAAATGAACTTGCATCCATGTTTAAGTTTATGCCTTGCACATCATGTTTACCTTTAATGTCATCACTAAATTCTCAAGAATAAATAAATGAACTTGCATTTCATGCTTATGTTTCAAGTTGTCACTTAATCTCCAAAGATAATAAAGAGGATGCATCTCATATTTATTTTATGCTCTCACTTTATT
This sequence comes from Dalbergia oliveri, assembly GCA_030441495.1. Lineage (NCBI taxonomy): Eukaryota > Viridiplantae > Streptophyta > Magnoliopsida > Fabales > Fabaceae > Dalbergia > Dalbergia oliveri. Next base: position 34,527,387 of record JAMLFY010000006.1, on the reverse strand, counting down.
TTATAATGGCTAAAAGAATCAACTCATGACATGTTTATTATTATGTCATCACCTAAGAATCCTAGAGTTCAAAGACTTGCCCAAGTATCACAAGCAAAGTTGGAAAATGGTAGCATCCTAAGGATGCATATTTCGGTCAAGTGATGATGATAGGTTTGCCTAAGCCTCATCTAGTCACAAAGACCAACAAGTTATGTTTCAAGATTTTTCTTAAGCAAAGAAATAAGGCTCTTGGAACCATGGTAATAAGAACTCTAAAGCTCACTTTCAATTTCCTTAAGATTATTGGAGTCAAAGAATTCATTCTTTAAGAAGTCTTGAGTTTTGGAGCTTAATAAGATGTAATAAGGATTCTCATCTCTCTTCACTGGTCAATGCAGACTACGCCGCTAAGTTTCTTATTTATTTCAAGCTCTTGCATCATGTTTAAATTTCCAAGTTCTGCATAATCATATTTATATTTGAGCAAATCACCTTAATTCTTGAATATAATAATATGGACCTGCACATCATGTTTAAATTTCAAGTCTTGTATATCATGTTTATATTTCCAAGTTATCACCTTATAAAGACAAGATTAAAATGAGGTTGCATAGCATGTTTATGATTCTAGTTATCACCTAAATCTCTAAAGCTCAAGACTTGCTCCTTTTATCTTAAGTGAAAATTTTAATCGTAAAGATTCTTTCAATGTATAAATTGGACTCATGATTAAGGTAGGCCTAAAGTGATTTTAAATAAGCTACTAATTTACTTCTAAAATTTCTTTCAAGGGTAACAAAAAGAATTAGTTTTTAAAAGAGTTTTAAGGCTTTACAAAGATTTTACGGCATACTAGTATCTTACTTGTACTTAAAAATGTGATTTTAAGCAATTATGCGAGGTTCATGATTCAGCCACCGATCTGAGTTTAGTACTAATGTATAATGATGATTTGATATGTTTATTATTGAGGAACAATTCTATGCATGTTAGAAGAGAAACTAGCTACATAAAACAACGTAAAGCTAGAATTTAGCTAGTTTTTGATCCCTTTAAATTTAGTCACTGCCAAATCTGTTTTATTATGTTATAATTATGTCTAAGATTGGTTAGCCACGAAAAATTTGGTAACAATTAGCATAGGATTTATCCGAACACTAAAAAACAATGAAATTAGCAACTAGAAAACTTTAAAGCAAGATTTCTAAAACTCTAAAGAATGGAATTTATACATTCTGTCAGAACCCTTAGAAGTTATACGAATCTGGTTTTATTATGTTTAGATAAGTGAGAATGATTCATAATTGGTTTAGTAATTAATTTTAGCTTCATAGGGAAAGCCGGTAAAGAAAAGGGTTAAAAACGCAACTTCTAGCACACGTAAAACCTTGAGAAAGATTTATTGCCTATGCTGTCTCATATAGTTTAATAATGTTATTAAGGCATATAATTAATGGTAATAATAGTAATGAGTCCTTTAGATACATAAGAAATTAGTTTGATAATTAAGGTTACCCAATTTTAGAGTTCGATTGTTTAAGGAGCTTCCTGAGAATTTTAGATGACATCTTTTGATGCTTTGGAATGTCAGTTATATGATGATGTAATACCTATTGGGAATTTGATATTATTGAATGATTTCATGACTTCCATGTTATAATTGCTGTTGCAAACAATGAGAATGCTTATGCATGAGAATATGTCATGATAATTATGAATGATGAGTTGCATTATGATATAACATGCAAAGACTTAATGGTGACTTAAAATTATGAGGAAATAATCCTTTGGACCCATCAGACTATAGGTGGTGAAAAGGTGATTCTTGCCCCTAGCCCATTCTTTCAAAAGGGTAGAGTTGGGACTTTAACTTATCAAAAGGGATAAGTATATGCTAGTGACGACTAGTAAGGTATGAGCTCATAACCTAGATTACTCCCAAAAGGGTGGAGTATAGGGTGGCCCAAGAAAATGATGATGAAAGTAACTTTAAGTCACCTAAGGAACTAAGTAACGTATTATGTGATTATGATGTTCTTCTATGCATAGTATTTATGAGATGATGATGAGAAATATGATGTTCTTCTATGCATAGTATTTATGATATGATGATGAGGAATATGATGTCGTCTTATGCATAGCTATGTTATTATGATATGCGATGAGATATATGATAGGAAAAGTTCATTATAAATATGACATGCTAAGTTTATGATGCATTACAAGACGCATGATTAAAACTAACGACCTCGATAAAGTATATTTCCAAACTTAATAAATGAATCTTAGCATGCTCACTATTTCATAATAATCCAGAGGTTCCTGAGGACAATGATGATGACAGATGAAGTGAGTACCTTACTGAGATTCTTTTATAAGTTTCTCACTCCCTCTTTCTTTCTTTCTTTCTTTCCATCTCGTCTTCAGAAAGTAAAGGTGATGTTCGTGATTTCCATTGATGCTCTCACCTGGTAGATACACTTGAGCTTGTGAACCACTTATCATCCTTGAAGAAACATCTCGCTAAACCTTGCACGTGAGCTCATATATCTATCCCTATTTTTGGGGTATTATTATTATTAGGTGCCGTTAATGGATGTTCTTCCATCCATATTCTATTTATGTTTTGTTTGATTGACTACACCTAGCCTAACTCTGTTGACAAATATCTATGTGTTATGTAATTATGGATGCCATATGATGGAGCCAATATGATGTGTTTTTCATGATATGCCCATTGGTTTTCCACTTTATCTCGATTATCGTTCACGCTACAAGGCTCACGTTTTCAATCATGTTTAAAAAAAATGGCTCGTAATTTCATTAAGTATTTTCAAAGTATGGTTAAATAACTGAAGCAAAGAGTAAAATATAGTAATTAATCAGATACCTAGGCGTATTGGGTTAATTATTAAGGTGTTACAAAGTTAACAACATATTGAAGTATCCCTATAAATTTTATTGTGAGTTAGCTCAATCATTTTATATGGTTAAAAATTGTAAAACTTGGTTCTACTTCCAAATTGGTGGCCTCTGTCCACTAAATTTGTACAATTTCCTGATGGAGTTTGAGAGCTCCGTTTGGTTGAAATTTTTGTAGGTCTTAGACACATTGAAGTGTCATGGAGAATTTTTGTGGCTCTTGAATCCACCATTTGATAAGGACATTAAATATTGGTACCGAAACGATAAATCTCCATGTGCTGAAATGGTAAAAATGCCTTAAATTAATGATAAAGTAGTATGTAGTTCAAGTATCTAGCATATGAAAGCATACTAATTGTTTTAAAGATTTGTTCATGAAGCATGAATGTGACTCCAATGTAATTGAATGCCTATATGTATGGTGAGCATGCCTTGGAAAAAGAGAAAATTGCATGATGTACTTGTATGAGAAAAGAGAATGTATAAGTTTCACTTGTGCATGTTTTAACATTTAGGGAAAATAGAGACAAGACTTATATGGGTTGAAGGGGAAGACAAGAATAAGGACTTCCCTAGAAACTTTATGAGTCGGTAGACGTATCGGCTAGGAATAACTGTGGAATTGGAAATGAAAAAATGAAGTCTGGTGATCACGAGGAATGAGCTCATGTCCTAGTAGTCTATTATCCTTTATGGTATTATCTAGAGGTACCCATGATGTGATATTAAGCCTTCCATATGTTAATAAAAAGAAAAAATTCACGGAATAGGATTCCATGGTTCTAAATAGCAACACATAATTTATCACTGGTTATATCTTGATTGCACATAATAGTACCTACTTTAGTAGTAATGCTTATAATCTTTGCATAAATATTCTTATGTGAATGCATTTATAGTTGATTTTTATACCATATCCGAGGGATTACCCTCCTGAGAATTTTATAATATTCTTACCCTTTAGTTGCATGTACTTGTATTACTCAGATTCAGGTAGATGTTGTCCATAGTGTTCTTCCTTGACTCGCCACAGTGGGTGTGGCATTATGACCTAGCACTGGACTCCTGTATCATGGAGGTCATTCCAAGTTTTGTAACACCCTAATATTTAACCCAACACGCCTAGGACGTATTAAGATTAATTATTAGTTATTACTTCCCTTTTAAAACTCATTTGAAAAATTACTTAGCGGAAAATAGGTAAATTTTTTTTTTGAAATACATAACACAAGATGCGAGCCATCACGTTCAACATAAGCGAAACGTAAACGCAGAGAAAATAAATCATGCAATATAAAGCAAGTAAGAACACCTCAACCATAGAAACAACCATCATAACATTAGATATCATAGTTTAGTACATCAAAGGAAACATGAAAAAGCATAAAGTTGTACCCATAAAAGTGGGCAGAGCTTGAAGTCCAGGAAACATAACAACAAATACATGGAAAGCCCCAAAAGATACTACCAACTAAAAGCAACCCTCCCTCTAAAAGCCTATAGATGATGTTAATCCTCAGATGGGAAGAGCCCGTAAAGCCAAAGCTCCTCAGATATGGCCCAACGAAGAGTGGGTGTGGGCATGATCGGTAGCACGTGGCCTCTTCGACGAGGGCGCCTCCGAGCTGACGTACACGCCTCATAAGCCTCTCGAGACCGTGTCCTCGCTACCCCTCCGACGGCCAAAGGCACCAAAGGGGCGGAATCCTCCGAATAGGGTTGGCCGGGAATCCTAGACAAGTCCCACCCGCAACAATATGAGAGGCACGTACTCGGATAGTCACGTATCCTTGAGATGATGGTCGAGCATGGAGGTTTGCTCGTCGTGAGGTCGCGTCCTCTCGAAAATCAAATTGTCGCCGTAGGGAAAGGTCGGTAAAGCGAAAGCTGGAACCGGAAAAGCAAACGGGCGTCCTATGTATGCAAAAATACGCATGACACAACGACCCTCGAAATGGTAGGACTGATGATCTGGATCGTAGTGCACCTCCCACAGGGCATATCAACAAAAATCACGAACGATGCCATCGGAATTTGAAGACGCAACGGAAAAAGAGAAGGGGTGAGAATTCTTGCTAAAGAATCTCAGTAGGAAACCTCCTATCCTAGTGCCATCGTTTACGTCCCTAGGAACCTTGGGTTTATTTATAAAAATGTTATACATGTAGAGGTTCATTATGAGGTTTTCATAAAAGTAATTATCCAAGGTCCGTGTCTTTTATGATGAGTCTTAATACATGTATGCAGCATACCAAACATGAATGTATGGCAATACCTTATGCAACAAACAAATAAAACATCGCATCAATTACAAATTCTCAAATAGGTGGCATGTGCTTTCTCATAATCAACTTCTCTCTTTCATAAGCAAAAGCTTCACATCTTTTCTCATTTCTCAAACTTGTGACATCATGGTATGTAAAAATAGTAACTGAGCCCAGATACTAGGCTATGAGCTCATACCTTAACTTGTCATCACTAGTTCTTACTTGTCCTCTTGATAAGTGAATAATAATCATAAAAATAATAACTCCAGAGTAAGGGCAGGGGACCTAAGGAATCACCCATCATGGGACTTTCTTCCTTCTCAGAAACGCATCAACTGGTTAAGACCAGTGACTTTGTCGCTTTGGTAGGCTGATGTCGATGCCCTCACGGTTTTACCTTCTCCTCACCATAGCAGGAAGTACGTAAGTCTGAAACACATCATCTGGTTAAGACCAGTGACATTGTTCGCTTCGATATGGCTCCACGACCATACCCCCACGAGTTTCCTTTCTCTCAGGTAAGGAGAAATGCGCCTTGGCATGTCACATATAAAAAATCTTTCTTTTCAAAACTTTCTCAAGTCCCTCAAATTTGACAGAAATTCGGAGCATAACGCCATTACTCCGAATTTCCTCAAATTAAGCTATGCCACATAACTCAAATCACACATGTTGTTCTCATGAAATTTCTCAATCAAATCAATCTCTTCATTCCAGGAGCATACCCTCCTAAATCATTCATATTTCGCATTCTCATGCATCTTAAGCACGACATACCACATCATTACAACAAAAAGTCACAAATACAAATCTAGCCTCATGTTCATGATATCAACATATTCACATCATCACGAGTATACCCACTCAGTCTCATTCTCACATCACACCTTTTATCTCATGGTGTCTTATGCTTTGGCCCTTACGGGTCTTAAACTTATGTTCTAATGATTCTAACTTTCATTATGGATCTTTATTACACCTAAGGGATCATCACCTATAATTTCCTCTAATGTTTATGCGTACTAACATAACCAAACAGCACTTCATTGCTTCGGGCAGAATTTTGTCATGTGATTATGGGGTCCTAGAATCTCCATTTTCGACCCTTTCTAGGTTCCGTCTTCGCCTAAGGCTCTATAATCAACTCCTAAACCAATTATGAGGGATTCCTACACATATCCACTAATTATAAACCATTTTTATTAATTCCAATTATACTGGAATAGAATTTACAATTTGTGCATCTAAGTGTTCTAAAATTCACATTTTAAGTCATTTCTAGTTACTTGTTCTTTCCTAACTTCCCTAAATCGTTCCTTACTTCAGTCAAACATAATTTTACACATTTTAACACCATAAAACAGAATTTATACAGTGGCCAATTGCACAAGGCATAACCGAAAACACAAGCATCATATAATCACATAATCTCATGATTTAAAAGCATATAAGTTACTAGTTTCTCTTGGAATTATTTTAGGAACTCAAAACTCTTTTAGAAACCAATTCCTCTCATTAAAATCATACAAAAGTAGGTAAGGTCAGTAGCTAAATTATTTGGCTCAGGAATAGATTTAAAACATCAAACTTTATTCATAAGGTTCTTTAAATACTCCTAACTTAGACTATGGGTACTTGTGATTAGATGAACTCATCTCAAGTCCATCATCATCATCACAAGGCCGAAATGACATCCTTGAAATGCCTCCATTTTCTAAAACTTTATGTAAGATAATTGGCAAGTCTTTAAGCTCTAGGATATGTAAGTGATGGCATAAACTTAAACTTGCAATGCACTTATTTTTCTTCATTAGAAAATAAAGTGAGAGCATAAAATAAATATGAAATGCAACCTCATTATTATCTTTAAAGATTAAGTGATGACTTGAAATATAAACATGAAATACAAGCTTGGAAACTTAAACATGATAATGCAAGTTCATTTAGTTATTTTTGAGAGCTTAGTGATGACATCAAAATAAACATGCTATGCAAGGCATAAACATAAACATGAATGCAACTCATTTTATCTTAACTAGAGTTCTTACAAGACTTTAGAGGAACATTATAACCTTAACCCAATATGTATCTTAATAACAAAAAGTGAGCTTTAGAGTTCTTAGCACCAAGTCTTCAAAGAAGCATTTGGTTATGAACTTCATCATCAAGCTCAAGAAAATGGACACAAAGCTCAACACTTTGTCTAAACAAACGTACAAAGAACTAAGTCATATTCTTTATTTTATTGCTCATGGGCTTCAATCTAGAGTAAAACTCTTAGAATGGCTGACCAACTTTAAAGTTGGCAAGGGTAAGCTTAGAGCTCTTTGAAAACATAAGATTAATTTTTTTAACAAAACTTTTGTGATCTACTTAACATTTTTAACAAACTTTGTTCAAAACAAGGAAGAAGAAACCGAAATCTTTAAAGGAAAAAGAAAGAGAAGACCGAAACTTTGGCAAGGAAAAGAAAAGGAAAAATCGAAAATGTATGGTCCAAGACCAAGATTTCAAGTTTTAAAGGTTTCTCACATGACAACAACAAGCCATTATCTTGAAACCTCATCATCAAGCCAAAGTTTCTCTCATGAAAAGGCTCCAAGGTCGAAAAGGAAAGGAAGAAGAAAAAGAGTTTTGAACCAAGAGTAAACTAGAACTTTCTTGAAGAAAACAAGTAAAAACTTTGAAACAAAACCCCTACTTAAGGAAGTCTTTGAAAAGGATGAAAGAAAGCTTGATCCTTGAAGAAATGAGAAGACAAAATCTTCTCTTGAAGGTGGGTATGGATTCGGCCAAGGGGGAAAGTCAAGGAAAATGAATTTTCCTTGAGTTTGTAAGCTTGGAAATTGAAGGTTTGAGTGTTTGAGAGATGGTTTGAGGTGAGCGAATGGTGGTTTAAGGTTGTTTGTGGTGGTGGAAGGATTCTTTGAGGGAGGGAAAGATGAGCAAGACGAAGGGAAATTTGAGAGGAAATGAGAGAAAGTGCAAGAAAGCCAAACTTAGCAAATGATCTAATGTGTAACAAGGTTCTTCCAAGCTTGGTATTTATAGAAATTTTGCAACATGGAGGCTGCACAAAGGGGAAGTGGCCGACGGCCAAGGAGGAGGAAAAGTAAGGAAAATATCTCTTTACATGGGTATGGGCTTAGGCATGGCAAACATGGTTGAAAGCATGGACAAAGTATGGCTTGAGGTATGGCCTTTGGAGTAAAATAAAATCAACATGTGATGAATTATGGGGGAGTGTTTTCAGCAGAATTTTCAGCCAAGAGGAGAATAATTTGCTCATGTAATTGTGGTTTAGTGATGTGTTTAGGTGTTTCTTTGATTAAGGTTTTGATTAGGAGTGTGTAAGAAAGTTAGGTGAGGTAATGGCTAATTAAGGTTGTCAAGACTTGATTAGGATGATCTTGCTAGATTAACAATTTAAAATCATTCTTTTGGTCAAATGAGGTATGGGCTCAATTCCTTAATTTAAGGAATTGGAGAGAAAATACTATTCAAGATTCCATGACTAGAAATCTTGAATTAAAGAATGTAATTAGAGTTTAACTAAGCAATCTTATGTCCTAATTAACCTTAATAAATTATTTTGACTCTAGATTAATTATCGAAATAAATTAATCTTTAATCAGAACCTAATATTGCTTAGTTTTGCTTAATTACGTCATTAGGCTCACTGGACACGTTCTAGGGGCAAAATAGTAATTTTTCACTAAAACTGCTCGGACCTCGGGCCCAACTAAACACTAAATATCACTCAAAAACATCAGTCCAAACTTCTTGGAAAAGTTCTGGATCAAACCTTTACCCATAAAACGCTACAGGGTATTTTGGTCATTTTGAGCCGAAAGTTCAAAAACAAGATTTTCACCTTGGGTATCAAATGTAACAGATATATCCCCTTTAAACATTGAGTTGACCCATTCGAGGGTGCCGGTCAACTGTCCTAAATTGGGTAAAAATGACCTCAGGGCATTTTGGTCATTTGTATTCAAACAAAAATTGGGGCGTTACAAGTTTTGTGTGTACGTACTTTTTGGCCGCTCCTTCAGTGCATCCGTCTTTACTAGCGAGTTTGACCACTCTTCTCCCTATGCGGCGTGCCCCTTCATATATGGCACACCCAGAGGTGTTCAATGTTCTGATTGCTCCACCCGTGCCCCTTCCAGCGCACCTGCCTCTTCATCATCATCCTTAGACTCGAACCCATCGAGGGTCTTGACACCCCTGGGGGAGGCGAGGATATCATACCGATGGCCAACGGCTTCATGTAGGAGGATGTGAGGCTTTCAGGGACCTTGGTTTGTATTCAGGAGTAGTGTAGTATTAGGATTTTCCCAGCCTGTAACTTGATGTATTATTAGATATTCGGTCCGTTTATAGTTATATGTGATTTTGTTGGACTGAATATTTTAGCAGGTTAGGTTCTTAGATGATAGCAAGTCCTTTTGATATTGAGTTCCTGACTTTCTTAGGAGTTGACTAACCAATTTACTAGCCTGATGTACATAAAATATACTCAGAGACTATGTCCATATATGTGAATAAGCCTTTTGCTACTTGTATGTCTAACTGCTTTATTTTCCTGTGTTTCGCCTAGTTTAAATTATGAATACAAGTAATACTCTGCTAGTTACTCTATTATCACTCGAGTAAAATATGGTAATTAGGAGGGTGTTATAAAAGGTTTAGTGAAACTCAACAATAGTTAGAACTGGATGTAGGTAGGTTGGTCAAATAGGATAAAAAATATATGTGCTAGACTCTATTCTTCCTTATCCTTTTTACATTATCTCTTCAGAGTTTATTCTTTAATTTTTTTAAGCCTTTCTTATTTGTTCTTCTATTATTAATGCCGTGGTTCATAAAGTCACTTTTTGATGTACCTAACTATATTTCCACTGCACTTTAAGCTCAATGCTTAATAGTATTCTGTTTAAGATTTTAGAAGCTAAAAAAGAAAGAGAAGCATAACATGATTCAACCCCTCCTTCTCGTGCACTTTTCTACATACAATTTTTATACTAGCTCAGCTAACCTTACATCCAGTTCTCAACAACCTATTGAGTTTTACTACATCCCTTTCTCAACCAAGAAAAAGAATGATAGTCGTTGTATAGCCTTTTCAAGCTATTCCTTGTGACCATCAGTTCCAATTTACCATCACTTCCAAGTAGTCTTTTACTAGCCTTTACAAGCTAACCTTACAATGATAACTAACAAATCAGGACACAAAGATTTAGTTAAAGGTTGGTTTTCTCTAATAAATGAACAATCAAGTTTTTCTATAAATGAATCAGTATATGTTCTGAAAACGTTGAGTGACTTCTTTCTAAAAATTCTTCCTAGAAGATTTTAACTAGAAATATAAACTGACTACAAGATGTAATGTTCTTTACAGAAGAAGAAAAATGGATTTGTGTTTTAGCATTTTTGGCAAAGTGGCAAAAAAGTCTTGAGTTGTATGCACATGACATCTTTTTATACTTGATCTTCAAATCAGACCATTGCCCCTTAATTTTGCTTCCCTTTGACACATGTTGATCTTTTTTTTGTGTCCTGGAAATGCCATCTAAAAGACTAGCTGTGACAAAGCTACTTTTGCTATTGTAGAGACCATTGTCAAATATGTTTTTTGAGTGAAGCTTCAGGAACTATTTTTTACTTTTTGGATGTAGTTTCTAAATTTTTTCTTCTAGAAACTGGAAAGTTGACCAAGTGAAAAAGTAACATGTCACCTAAGCCCTTTTTGGTAGTTGACTTAATTTGAAATTTGAAATTTCCTTCATTTTCTACAAAGCGTGCACAATTTCTTAACACCTGTCTTTGATGAGCTTTTTCAGTTTCTAATCTTTTTATGGATCTTCATTTCTTCAATCTGAGCTTGATAGGAATCTTCTCATCAAGATTGGAGACTATAATCTTGACTTGCTTCAAAATAAGGTAGATTTCTTCATTGAGTAGCACTCTTTGAATACATGAACTATTTTATGAAGATATGGACTTGGTTTTTGCACTAGAAGCTCCTTTCTTGTGTATCCAACATACACAAGTTTACTTTTAGAACTATTTTTCACATAATTAAGGTTCTAAATCTCTTTGAATGAGATTATAATCATGTTAAAACATAACATTGTGAAAAATAACTCATTGATTGAACCAGTATGCTTATGAGAATGGTCCTATTAAATGCTATAAAAACTCAAGTACACTATTAGTCCATTCTTCAAAACATTTTAACAAAATTTGTTTTGTTGTCAGTAAAAACTTAAGACATAGAGCTTTATGAAGGGTTTTGGAGTTAAAGATCTCCCTATTTTGATGACGACAAACCAAATTTAGAAAATCTTTTAGAGAATACTTAAAAAATAATTTTTTCAAGACCAGAACCTTGTATTAGAGCCTAAAAAAACCTTGTACTAGAGCTTAAAAGTTCTTTCAAGAAACATGTTGAATGTAAAAGCATAGTATTTCGGAAAGTAGCTGACTTAAGGTTTCTCATTGATTTTGTCAAGATTCAGAACAACCTTAAATAGCTAGAATCAAAGCTATTTTTGAAAATGATTTTCTAAGTTGTATCAGAGCATTTTGATTTTCTAAACTAAAAACAACTTGAATGTTAGAGATATTATTATTTTCTGAACTTAATCACATACGATATCAGATTTAAAATTGATAATACTTGTAATATTTATCTTGTATCAGAACTTAAAACTTAGCACAATTTCTTCCAAGATATTTTCAGAAAACTCATCTTTACTAGATAATCAGGATATCAACTTTTATGTATGTGTAAACAACAGTTTAAACATGCAACGATAATAATGTAAATGATATAAGAGTTTATAATATATATATATATATATATATATATATATATATATATATATATGTGTGTGTGTGTGTGTGTGTGTGTGTGTGTGTGTGTAGAGTATATAAGCCTTTGTATTAGAACATGAAAACTAAACTCTAAAAATATGTATTAGAGCACACTTGTACATTTTTCTGAGAAAGTATATGGTTTATGAACTATGTGTCACAAAACATAAACATATGTATCGGAGCATGTGTGTGTGTGTGTGTGTGTGTGTGTATAAGAGCATAAATATCAAGCTTGTGAATTATATTAGAGCATCAATTATATAAAGCCAGAGAACATAAGTTAAGCACATGATAGAGGTATTAGAGCAAGATCAAAGCATAAGTCAGATTATAGTAGATTATGAGAAAGTTATCAGAGCATAGTGTAAACACATAGTGTAAACAGTATCAAAGTGTGATGTAACTTGTATCAAAGCAAAAAAATATCTATATTAGTGCTAGAATTATAAGAAATGTTCCAAAAGACAAAATAAAATGAATATGATCCAAAAGAAATGATATGCATGTAAAGCTTAAACTTTCTAAAGAGCCCAGCTAGATCCTTGACTCACTCTCACAAAAGATTTTCCTTCTTATTTTTTTCCCTCTTTTGTCATCAAAGGGGTGTGTAGGTTGTCACACCATCACTGGTCTCTTATTTTAAACTCATGAAGAAGTTGCAAGAGCAATCCCTCATGTCTTCTCAGTTAAGCTCCAATCTCTTTGTTTGAAGCTTTAACTCTATCCAGGTAGCAGCCATATCTCTTTGGTTGTGCAGGAGCAGTTAGACTTCTGAGAGATGTGAGTGAGGCTTAGGTTCAAGTTAACTTGGAAGGTGTATGGCTGATGTTGGGCCACCCTTGGGTGTTGGCTCTGGAATGTCTAAGGGAACAATGTCCCCATACTTTGGTGAGTCTTAAACTTATTAACGCTAATAGTAGCAACAGGAGATGTTGGAGTGGTTGGGATGTTAGTAAGGTTATCAGGAAGGGAGGAGTATATCATCCCAAAAATTATTTAAAAATTAATTTGAACTTTATTAGTGATAATTTAAAAAATCTGACAATTTTAGCAATGATAAGGACGACCCAATGGATGTATTAAAAGAAGTGAATAGTGACCTGGGGCCTCGCTGCCAGGATACTGAAACCTTAGATCCAGGACTAGGGGCCCAGGATTAAGGAAAGATATGGTTAAGGTTATAAATGAAGATTTTAGACCTGGAATTTAATTTCCAACAATATCTATTTTCCCAGGTATGGTATTTTACTTGTTCGGTAAAATATCGATGTGCAGTTTCTACACGTATGAAATTTGCAGTGCAAGTTTGCCAACTCACTTGACAAGTGTGTGCTAGGATTTGGCCACACCATTGTCTTTAACAAGATTTAATTACAACAACATAAAAATTATTAATTTCTATTATAAAATGTATTATCTGGTAGAAGATTTATTACATGTCTTATATAAAGAAAATAAGAAACCTATCATTTACATTCCTCCATTTACCTTGAGGTTCAACTCTTACTATTGGCTGGAATTAGGTGGTTACTGATATGAAATTGTATAATTTTGTTAATATAGAAAAAGACCTTAGTTTGGTCTAAAATTTTTATATGACCTCATAGATACATCAAGCTATATTTGAAAATTATTTTACTATATATCTATTATGTTTAGTAATTTATCCATAATTTTCATTAAGGCTGGAATTTTGGACAAAATGATAGTATACTGGAATTATGATTAAATGTCAAGGACTTGATATCATTTATACTATGGAAGTTTGATGATGATGTTATGCTTATATAACTGTGAATACTTATGATAATTACCTCTATATGAAGAAAAGATTAAGATTGTGATTTTTTTTTAGCCAAAGAAAGTAAATTTGATTACCCTTGAATTGAGTCAGGAAAAGTAAACCTAAATAGAAATAGATTTGTGTGAGAGTTAGAGAAAATTAATCCAATGATAATGTGTAGGAATGAGTTCAGTCCTGAAAAATAGTTTATTACCTAGGAGTAGAATAAGCCACCATAAGTTGAGAGCCAGGATAGTTAAAATAGCAATTGTCCTAAGTTACTCTCTATACTATATGCTAAGTGAATGATTCTATTATTCTATTGAGATAAGAGTATTAATGTTTTAGATTGATAGTATATATATATATATATATATATATATATATATATATATATATTCATAATGATAATGACTGGATAAAATGAACATACTTTGAGTAAAGATTTTTTCAAGTAAAGATTTTTTATTTTAAAGTCTAAGACAATTGTTGTTTTTCATTCTACTTGTATTCAAAAATTTTATAAATAAATCGAAGTAATTGGGGTAGAAAATGAGAACATTTGTATGTGTATGGGAGTACCCTACTAAGAATTTTAGAATTCTCATCCCTATGTGTATTCCATGTCTATCTAGATCCAGCAGATGGCATCACTAGTGTTCTTCCTTGAGACTCTGCACTTGGATTGGCATTATGACCTTGTTTTAGATTCATTTTTTGCACTTGCACATTCTCAAATATGTGTATATATTTCCTTCCATCTCTCGTTCATCAACTCTATTCTCAGCCAGCTTTTTGATCCGAAGTTTCCATTTGATGGTGTGCCATTACACATAGCACATCTAGTGATTATTCAGCCTTTGCCAACACCATGATATAGATGTAGTTCCTCCTCCTGCTCCAACTCCTATGGAGATTGTTCCTTCAACATCCTATCCTTCCTTTGATGATGATCCAACCACTGGATCCTACTCTCCCTCTAAAGTGACGCTATTATTCCGATAGGAAATAGCTTTCATTAGAGAGTTCTATGACACTTAGGAGCCACCAGCTGACCTCACTATGTTAGGGTTAGCATCATAGATACCTTGACTGGTATATTTGATTTGGATAGGACCCTTTTATATATATTCCTTTGATGGGTTTTATATTAGAGCAGGTTTAATGTTTTGTATTTTAATGTATTTTGGGCAGTCCAGCGTGGACTCTTTTGATATATGTACTATGACTGATGGATGACGTATATTATATATGTGTACTAAAATGGCATGACTACCTAGTTGTATATAAATAAATGCACATATGGTCTTAGTACTTTGAGAAAATTTGATGATACTCTTTTATACATTATTTTCTCTAATCCTAAAATTTTACCTATATGTCACCTAGCACTAGTACTTCATACTACATGAACATGATCAAAAAGATAATTTACTTAGTAGAGAATTTAGAATAAAATAAATCAGTTAATATATGGCTTATGAATATGACACGTAGTACCACTTTTTTAATTCCTGTGTTATGATGTCATGACTCAACTAGGAACGTGACTGACATATGAGGAATCTCATCACCGTAAGCCTCATGACCTCTAAGTTTCTCTATATGTATAAAATAATATACTTTTCATTTTGAAAACATAACTTCATCCAAATCTTCATTTAAAACTTGATATATGAAGCTCCAAAACAACTTAATCATACTCTGAAATCAATTTAACATGTGAATTGAATCATACATTCATCTCTAACTTGTACGAAATTTTTAATCAAACTCTCCACTTTCAAATCTACTTATGAACTGAAAACATATACATGACTATTCAAATACTGAAATTAAATACATAATCTAAAAATTTATGCATGCCTCGATCCCGCCCGCATCTACTTAGCACTCTACTCTAACAAGACTCTAAACTAGCCTTACTCTAAAGTAAGACTCACCATGAACAACTGCTACCAAACAAAAGGCTGAAATTGAACCTATACCTGGAATTATGAGAGGAATGGAGAAGGGTGAGTCAATGGATTCAGTGAGTAAGCTTCCACCCATCACCCACATGGGACAACCAAGGAATATACAATATGTAATATACATGCAACAATCATAAATCTTTATATATATATATATGCTTAACTATATGGAAAAGCTATCTTTATATATATAAGCTCATAGAAGGACATCTTTAAATTCTTAATCTAATAAGAAATCATTTTCTGACATATACATAATAGCTCTTAAATCAAATATTCTAAAAACATCAATAATCTCTAAAAACATAAATAACAGGACACTAATAGAGAAACATGGATCTTCAATTATGCATTGCATAACAATATACATTCAAGTTATGTATGTCAACCTTGACATAACAAATTATCTACTCTATTCTTGTAATAAATATCTTAGGCTTGAAATGTAAAACAATTCCATAATATACAATATATCAATCATGGTCCCATGGTTTTTCAAAACACATATTTCATGCTATAGTCAAAATCATGCTCTTGGCCTAGCTTGTCATACTTGCAAATCATATATATAATCGGGCTTTCATCACTAATTTCATATTTAACAATTATCATGCATAAACATACTCATAATGCTTAAAAGTAAGGCCATGAATTTGAACCCACTCACTATTTGAAGCTGGGATTATGTGGGCACTACCAACTTGACCTTAGGAGCTTAGAATGGTAGCAAATCTAACAACATTGGGAGAGCATCCCCACTTGACAACAATAGGAGAAACAACAAAGCCATAACCATGGAACATGAAAAGGAGAGGAAGGAGATGAAAAATCCAACATAAACCCTTACCTTTGATCTTTGAGAATGAAGATTTGATGGAAGATGAGAGGGAGGAGGAAGGAGAGCTCCTTTGAGCGGTTAGGGTTAAGTTTCTACCAAGAGAGCCCAAGCTTGGGATGTTTTATAGGGGTGGGAATCCCATTTATCAAAACTGTCATTTTCTCCTCCTGACATCGGCCCTTCGCTAGCGAGTAAAGCTTACTAGCGAGCTTTCCATAGCGCACTTGCTGGAGCGAGTCATGCTCGCTAGTGAGCCTTAAGCCCGCCTGATCGCTATAGTGAGTACAACTCATTAGCGAGCCTCTCGTCGAATTTTGCAGGAGCAACTCTAGCTTTTCACCCTTGGCCCTTCACACATCTAGGGTCTTTCTGGATACAGGTGGGTCCTAGGGACCCTAGGGCCATATGGAACTTGTCTGCTAACACGTGTACCTGAGGCATCACATACTTTCCCCCTTTAAAAGATTTGGTCCGAAAATCTAACCTTGTGCAATTGGAAGATCAAAGAGATAGAAAACTTAACCCACATGGAGTCTCAAAGAGTAGGCCTCAACGCGGAACACTCTAACATGATACTCTGACTATACTAGCTGATACTCAGGAGACATTACAATCCTGAAAGCCACTGCTCTATTACTCTAGCAGGGGTACCACTTGTCATATCTGGAGCTCCACCTCCAAGGACAGCCCTTTCTCATTGAGGTGACAACGGCTCTGATCATGGCACTTACCTCTGTAGCTCCGCCTCCAAGGGCAGCCTTTTCCACAGTGCAAGTCCTGGATGAACATCTATGCTTCGCCGCTTCGTGGGCATGCTAGCTCACGATAGTAGAGGCTAAACGTCACTTTGTCCTTGTTTTGTTCCCCTTTTCTTGTATTCTACATAACTGGTACCATAGGGACACCCAGTCCTCGGTTCCTAAACTTCCTCACTTTGTACGTGCGTGTTATGCATGGAAATCAAACTGTTCTATGTGTTCACATAGAAAGATGTAAAAAAACATGGCATTAATAGGCATCATTTTCAAATAGTATATTTTAGCATTCAAGGCCATTCTCATCAACCGCATGTTTATCTCTTAACATGCATAAATGCAACACATCAACCACACACATGATACAGATCAATCAAACAACTATAGTCTATTTGAAGACCTCTAAAATATCCTACCAAGAAAACATGCATCATCAGTTTCCAGTGAACCACCCTTCTTGTCCCAAGACTTTCTAACCCTTAACCAACTTCTCCAAGTGCAAAAAGCATGCAACCCAAACATCCAATCATGTTCACACATTATACAAGTTCATGCAATAGAGACAAACAACATGTTTCTTGTATATTAACATCTTACTATTGGGTTACCATGTACACCCCGATTTTTTTTTTTTTGAGTACAAATGACCAAAATGCCTCTGAGGTTATTTTGCAGAATTGAAGGATATCCATCTGAATGGGTGCTCAATGTTTGAAGGGGATTATAAATGTAATGTTTGATATCCAAGGTGAAAATCTTGTTTTCTGAACTTTCGGCTCAAAATGACCAAAATACCCTGTAATGTTTTACGAGGTAAAGGTGTCGTTTGAACCCAAACTTTCCAGAAGTTCAGAATGATGTTTTATGAGTAGTTTATGATGGTTAGTGCCAGGAGCTCTCTAGATTTTAGTGCAAAATTATCATTTTGCCCCTATAACAGTGTATAGTGGGCCTAATGATATAATTAACCAAATCTAAATAATATTAGACTCTAATCGAAGATTAATTAATTTCAATAATTAATCTAGAGTCAAAATAATTTATTAAAGTTAATTAGAACCTAAGATTGCTTAGTTAAACTCTAATCTCATTCTTTGATTCAAGATTCCTAGTCATGGAATCTTGAATATTAAATTCTCTCCAATTCCTTAAATCAAGGAATTGTGTCTATGATTTAATTTGACTTGACAAGAGTTTTAATTTGTTAATCTAGCAAGATCACCCCTAAATCAAGTCTTGACAACCTTAATTAACCATTACCTCACCTAAACACTTTCTTACAAACTCCTAATCAAAACCTTAATCAAAGAAACACCTACACACATCATTAAACCACAATTAGATGAACAAAATCTCTCCCCTTAGCTGAAATGCTTGGAAATCATGCCCTTCCATTTGTGTCACATGTTGATTTTGTTTCAATCAAAGACCATACTTCCACCCATGCTTAAGCGCATACCTCACCATACCTTGCCCATACTCACAACCATACCAATCAAGGAGATATTTTGTAACACCCCAATTTTTCCTGTAATTTCACTGTCTTTTAGAATTACCGAATTCCCTAGGTAATTTTTCATATAATTAGAGACTGAACAATCCTCAATAAAGGAATATAACATTAGAAGAAAGGTTAGGAGCAATTCGTGCAAAGTTGCAAACCCGATTTTCTGTACGTGTAAAATGACCAAAATGCCCTGAGGTTATTTTACTAAGAAAAGATCGTGGGCCCTACCCGTCCTCAAGGGATGTTTTGATGATAATAAGGGATTTTTTTTTGTGTTATGTGTGTTAATAGAGGAGAAGAATCCTAATTTTGAGCTTCGACGCACGAAATGACCAAAACGCCCTGGGCGTTTAACTCCGATTTGCATGCCGACTAAGCCGAACCTCACTAAAATGTTTTAAAACATGTTTTTAAGCTATGATTAACCATTAGTTAAGCTCGGGTGGTGTTGGGCAATTTTTAAGTAAAATTACCATTTTGTCCCTATCTTTGTGAGTTTTGCGAATTTTGAGATTTTTGATTCGTATAGCGAAACCTAAGCAATATTAGGCTCAAATTAAAGGTTATTAGATTCTAATTATTAATCTAGATTCATTTATTTAGATTGATTAGAACTTAAAATTGCTTAAAAACACTCAAATTGCTTACTAATTCACCTAAGCCCTTAATTGTAAATTCTCTAATTTGCAAAGATACCTACCTACACCTACATAATACATGAAACACACAAATTTTATCCTCCTTGGGCTATAATGCACGAAATTATATGGCCTAATATGCATCAAAAAATTTGTCAAACTTGGCACAAAACTCAAGGTATAAAAACAAGGAATCATGTTTCATGATTCCATGTTTTAAGCCACCAAACAAGATGATTTTTCTTCCTTGTTTCCTCCTCAAATTTGGTCAGACTTTCCTCCTTTTCTTGTCCATTCATGAGCTCCAAAATCTCTATAAATAGGCATGCTTAAGGAGTCTTAGAAGCCTTGCTCATAATTGCACAATTTCTAGTTTTTACAAAGCACAAAAACTTTCTTTCCTCCTCCCCTTGGCTGAAACTTCTTCTTCAATTTCCCAAAGGGATTTTCTTTCATTTCACTCTAAGAAACCAAGTTCTCTTCCTTTCCTTCAAACCATATTAGGTAGGGAGTCGTCTTTAAGCTTATTTCTATGCTTTGCTAAGTGTTGTTCTTGATTCAAAATGATGATTTCATGGACTTTCTCTAGCTTTTCCATTCGGTTTTCTTCTTTCTTTTCCTTTGAACATTTCGGCCATAAGGCCTATATGGGAATATGATGATAGCTTGATGATGAGGACCTTGAGTGTTGGTTGTAAATCCATCACAAGTTAGGCCTTTAAAGCTTGAAAATTCCACTTGATGCAAAACTTTAAAGAATGATGTTTTTATGATGTAAAAATAAAGATCTTGAGTTTAGAACTTGAAAGATGTATTTTTCACTTTGTCTTGCTAAGATATATTGGGTTGAATTTATATTTCTCTAAAGTCTTGGAGGAGCTCTAGTAAAGAAATAAAATGAACTTACATCCATGTTTAAGTTTATGCCTTGCATAACCATGTTTACTTTCTATGTCATCACTAAATTCTCAAGAATGAATAAATGAACTTGCATTCTCATGTTTAAATTTCAAAGCTTGCATTTCATATTTATGTTTCAAGTTGTCACTTAATCTTCAAAGATAACAAAGAGGATGCATCTCATATTTATTTTATGCTCTCACTTTATTTTATAATGGCTAAAAGAATCAATGCATGGCATGTTTATTTTATGTCATCACTTAAAGATCCTAGAGCTCAAAGACTTGCCCAAGTATCACAAACAAAGTTGGAACCATGGTAATAAGAACTCTAAGACTCACTTTCAATTTCCTTAAGATTATTGGAGTCAAAGAATTCATTCTTTAAAAGTCTTGAGTTTGGAGCTTAATAAGATGTAATAAGAATTCTCTTTCTCTCTTCAATGCGAACTACGCCGCTCCGGTTTCTTATTTTCTTTTATTAAGATTCTCTCTCCCTCCACTAGTCCAGTGCGGACTACCGCCGCTCCAGTTTCTTGCATATCATGTTTATAATTCCAAGTTATCACCTTATAAAGACAAGATTAAAATGAGGTTGCATAGCATGTTTATGATTCTAGTTATCACCTAAATCTCTAAAGCTCAAGACTTGCTCCTTTTATCTTAAGTGAAAATTTTAATCAAAAATTCTTTCAATGTACAAATCGGCCTCATGATTAAGGTAGGCCTAAAGTGGTTTTAAATAAGCTACTAATTTAGTTCTAAAATTTCTTTCAAGAGTAACAAAAAGAATTAGTTTTTAAAAGAGTTTTAAGGCCTTGCAAAGATTTTACGAGATACTTGTATCTTACTTGTACTTAAAAATGTGATTTTAAGCAATTATGTGAGGTTCATGATTCAGCCACTAATCTGAGTTTAGTACTACTGTATGATGATGGTTTAATATGTTTGAAGTTGTGATAATTATGGTTTATTGCTAAAGGAATGATTCTATGCATGTTAGAGATAAAACTAGCTTCCTAGAAAACCGTAAAAGCAAGATTTCTAGAACTTTAGAGAATGAAATTTATGAATTCTGTCCAGAGCCTTTAGTGACCTTAAGAACCAGATTTTATCATGTTTAGATAAGGGAGAATGATTCATAATTGGTTTAGTAATTAATTTTAGCATCATAGGGAAAGCCGGTAACGAGAAGGGTTAAAAACGCAACTTCTAGCACATCATAAAACCTTAAGGACAACTTACGTCCCTGCCCCATATAGTCTAATAATTCTTAGGACTTATAATTGATGGTAATAAGTCCCTTAGATGCATAATTAAGTTTCGATTGTTTAAGCAGCTTTTCGCTAAGGATTTATGATGATGCCTCTTTGGTGTTTTAAATGATAAGTCTATGTAGTGATTTGATGCTTATTAAGTATTTGACGTCATTGAATGATTTCTGGGCTTGCATGTTATAGTTGCTGTTGCAAACAATGAGAATGCTTATGCATGAAATAATGAAATATTCTTTGTTATTTAAAAATTTACCCTTGTTGCTTGGAAGAAAGTATATTACTTAAAAGTGTAATTTGGAAAGGTTCTGGCTAGGAAAGACTTGGTATTTAAGCGTGTCCATTTGTGACCCACCTCTCTTCCTGGAATCTCCAGATGCATGATTACAGTTGGTATATATATTATTCAGAATAAGAATATAAACGAGAAAATGTTATGAATGATTATGAATTGAGAATTGTATTATGATATAACATGCAAAGACTTAATGGTGACTTAAATTTATGAGGAAATGATCCTTTGGACCCATCAGACTATAGGTGGTGAAAAGGTGATTCTTGCCCCTAAACCGTTCTCTCAAAAGGGTAGAGTCGGGATTTTAACTTATCAAAAGGGATAAGTATATGCTAGTGATGACTAGTAAGGTATGAGCTCATAACCTAGATTACTCCCAAAAGGGTGGAGTATAGGGTGGCCCAGGAAAATGATGATGAAAGTAACTTTAAGTCACCTAAGAAACTAAGTAAATGCATTATGTGAATATGATGTTCTGTATGCATAGTATTTATGAGATGATAATGAGAAATATGATGTTTTGCTAGGCATAGTATTATGAAATGATGATGAGGAATATGATGTGGTTTTATGCATAACTATGTTATTATATATGAAAGGAAAAGTTCATTATAAACATGACATGCTAAGTTTATGATGCATTATAAGACGCATGATTAAAACCAACGAACCTCGGTAAAGTATATTTTCGAACTTAATAAATCAATTTTAGCATGCTCACTATTTCATAATAACCCAGGTTCCTGGGGACGATGATGATGACACGATGCATATGAGGTGAGTACCCTACTGAGATTCTTTTATAAGTTTCTCATTCCCTCTTTCTTTCTTTCCATCTCGTCTTCAGAAAGTGATGGTGATGTTCGTGATTCCGTTGATGCTCTCACCTGGTAGATGCATGTAATCTTGTGAACCAGCTTATTATCCTTGAGGAACGTATCGCTAGACCTTGAGCGTGAACTTTGATATCTATTCCTATCTTGGAGTGTTATAAATAGGTGCCGTTAATAATTTTTTCCATCCATATATTATTTATGTTTTGTTCGATTGCCTACATCTAGCTTAACTCTGGGTAGGCAAAATATCTATGTGATATGTAATTATGGATGTCATATGATGGAGCCAATATGATGTGTTCTTCATGATATGTCTTTATTTTCTGCTTTATCCTGATTATCATTCACGTTATGTGCGGCTCACGTTTTCAATTATGTTTTTTTTTAAATGGCTCATAATTTCACTAAGTATTTTCAAAGCATGATTAAGGAACTGAAGCAAAGAGTAAAGTCTAGTAATTAATCAGATACAACCTAGGCGTATTGGGTTAATTATTTGGGTGTTACATATTTCTTCTCTCCTTTTCCTCTAAAGGAACGGCCACTCCTCCTCCTCTAAGGCCATCCATGAGTTTTCATTTCCTCCATAAATATGCAAGCTTGAAAGCCCTTTTGATCCTTTGCACACATTGCAAACTTTGAGCTCTCTTTCTCAAAGATCAAAAAAGTCCTTTTCCTTCTTCATTCTCCTAAACACAACCTCTCTTTTTCTCTTTCCCTCTTGGCCAAAAACTTCCTCTTCAAGCTCTAAAGAAGATTTTCTTTCCTTCTCATCTTCAAGGATCAAGCTTTCTTTCATCTCATTCAATACTTCATTTGATAGGGGTTTATTTTCAAAGTTTTGTTTGCTTTCTTTAAGAAAAGTTCTAGTTTTCTCTTGGTTTTCAAAGCTCTTCCTTTTCCTCTTTTCATTTTGGCCTTAGAGCCTTGTGATGAGAAAAAATTTGGCTTGATGATGAGGTTTCAAGATAATGGTCTTGTAATGCCATGTGAGAAGCCTCTAAAGCTTGAAAACTTGGTCTAAACCATACATGATTTCGGTTTTCCTTTCCTTTCCTCCTCAAAGATTTTCATTTTCATTCCTTTATTTGTACAAAGTTTGATGAAAATGTTAAGTAGCTCATCAAAGGTTTTGTTTAAGAAAATTAATCATATGTTTTTAAAGAGCTCTAAGCCTACCCTTGCCAACCTTAAAGTTGGTCGCCGTTCTAGAGTTTACTCTATTTGAGGCTCATGAGTAATAAAATGAAGAATATGAATAGTTCTTTTTATGTTAGTTTTGATTAGTGTTGATGTTTATCTCTTAGTCTACTTTCTTGAGCTTGATGATGAGATTCAAACCAAAGACTTCTTTGAAGACTTTGTGCTAATAAGAACTCCAAAGCTCATTTTATACTGTTAAGATACATGTTGGGTTAAGGCTATTAAGGTTTCTCTAAAGTCTTGCATGAGCTTTAGTTAAGATAAACTAAGTTTGCATTCATGTTTAAGTTTATGCCTTGTATCTCATGTTTACTTTTGATGCCATCACTAAATTCTCAAGAATAAATAAATGAACTTACATTGCATGTTTAAATTTCTAAGCTTGCACCTCATGTTTATATTTCAAGTTATCACTTAATCTTTAAAGATAAGAATGAGGTTGCATGTAACACCCTAATATTTAACCAAACACGCCTGGACGTATTTAGATTAAGTATTAGTTATTACTTCCCTTTAAAAGCTTATTTGTAAAACTACTTAGCAGAAAATACATAAATTTTTTTTTTGAAATATGTAAAACAAAATGGGAGTGTCGAGTACTACATAAGCGAAACGTAAAAGGAGAGAAAATAAATCATGCAATACAAAAGTAATAAAGAACACCTCTATCATAGGAACAACCATCACAATATTAAATAACATAGTTTAATACATAACTGGATACATCAACTGAAAATAAACATAAAGTTGTACCTACATAAGAATGGGCAGAGCTTGTAGTACATGTAACATAAAGCAGAAAGGTACATAAGCAAAAAACATAAAACAACAAGTACATGGAAACCTCGAAAGATCAAACCCAAGCCATGGCTACCTTTCCCTCAAACTACTGATGACGCTGATCTTCATCCCTCGAAGGTATGTACCCAATGAATTGTGCTAGCTCCTCGGGTGTGTGCAAGCGGAAAGGTGGATGGATGTGACCTCCTCGACATGGGCGCATCTCAGCATCAAGCTAGCCTCCGCTCGTCACCATATCCTCACGCCCTCTCCCAATGTCCATGGAACTGTAGGAGTAGATCCTCCCAGAGATGTGGTAAGGGAATCCTCTGACGGATCAGTCTCGAACGCCTCGGGCAAGGAACATACTTGGGTAGTCACGCACGTCGAAGCCGAAGGGCGGGCATGACGAGTCCGTCTCATCGCGAGCGAGTCCTCTCAAAGATCAAGTTGGTGCCAAAAGGTGAGGTAGGAGTGAAGCGAAAGCCGAAATCGGATGTGCGAATGGGCGTCTCATGTACGCAAAATATGAACGCGCATTAACCCTTGAAATGATATGACTAGTGCTCCGGGTCATAGTGCACCTCCCAACGGGCGTATCAACGAAGATCACGAACAACGCCATCGGAATCTGAAGACGTAACGGGAAAGAAGAAATAAGGGGTGAGAATCTTGCTAAAGAATAAGGGGTGAGATCTTGCTAAAGAATCTCACTGGGGAAACCTCCTATCCTAATGTCATCGTTAACGTCCCCAAGAACCTTGGGTTTATTATGAAAAAGGTTAAACATGCAAAGGTTCATTATGAGGTTAAACATCCAAGGTCCGTGTCTTTTATAATGAATCTTAATGCATGTGTATAGCATAGCAAAACATGAATGCATGGCAATGCTTTATCAAACAAACCAATGCAACAAGTCATCAATAATTAATTCTCATATAAGTGGCATGTAATTTCTCATAATCAACATTTCTCTTTCGTAAGCAAGATACTTCACATCTTTTCTTGTTTCTCAAAACTTGTGACATCATGGTATTAAAAATAGTAATCGACCCCTACTAGGCTATGAGCTCATACCTCAACTAGTCGTCACTAGTTGTTACTTATCCTCTTGATAAGCGTATCCTAATCATAAAAATAATTCCCGACTCCAGAGTACGGGCAGGGACCTAGGATCACCCATCATGGGACTTTTTCCTTTAAATGCATCAACTGGTTAAGACCAGTGACTTTGTCCGCTTTGGCAGGCTAATGTCGATGCTTTACGTTTTACCTTTCCTCACCATCAGCAGAAGTACGTTTCTGCGAAACGCATCATCTGTGAAGACCAATGACATTGTCCGCTTCGGTATGGCTCCACGACCATAGCCCCCACGGGTTTCCTTTCTCTCAGGTAGCAGAAATGTGTCTGGCATGTCACATATAAAATCTTTCTTTCAAACTTTCTTTAAGTCCCTCAAATTTGACAGAAATTTGGCAGCATAATGATTGCACCCGAATTTCCTCAAATTTGAGTCATGCCACATAACTCAAATAACACATGTTGTTCTCATGCAATTCCTCAATCAAGTAAATCTCTCAATCAGAAACATATTTTCCCATGTCATTCATATCTCATATTCTCATGCATCTTAATCACACATTCCACTTTATCAAAACATCAAGTCATACATTCACACAACCTCATACTCATGGCATATAATATATTCCATGCTTCATAAATATACTCACTCGAACTCATTCTTACATCACACCTCCTATCTCATAGTGTTTGATGCTTGGGCCCTTAGGGTCTTAAACTTGTGTTTTAATTATCCTAACTTTTATTGTGGATCTTTATTTCACCTAAGGGATCATTACCTATAATTTCCTCTAATGTTTATGCTTACTAACATATCTAAATAGCATTGCATAACTTGGGCAGAAAATCATATGATTATAGGGTTCTAAGAATCTTTTTTCCTTTGACCTTTTCTAAGTTCCATCTTCGCCTAAGGCTCTACATTTAATTCCTAAATCAAATATTAGGGATTCCTACACATATCCATTAATTATAAACCATTTTCCTTAAGTTTAATTATGCTGAAGAAGAATTTGCACTTCTTGTATCTAAGTGTTCTAGAATTCTCATTTTAAGTCCTTTTTAATTACTTGTTCTTTAACTTCCCTAAATCGATCCTTGCTTCACTCAAACATAATTTTACACATTTTAATGTAACTTTTTTGTTTGAGTTCAAATGACCAAAATGTCTCTAGGTCATTTTTACCCGAAATTCAGGACAATCAACCCTAGTCTCGAATGGGTCAACTCAATGTTTAAAGGGAATCATATCTGTTATATTTGATATCCAAGGTGAAAATCTCGTTTTGAACTTTCGCTCAAAGTGACCAAAATACCCCTGGAGTGTTTTATGCGGTAAAGGTGTCGTTAAGCCCGAACTTTTCAGAAAGTTTGGAATGATGTTTATGAGTGGTATTTGATGTTTAGTTTGGAGGTTGGAGCAGTTTAATGCAAAATTACCATTTTGCCCCTAGAAAATGTAGAGTGAGCCTAATGACGTAATTAAGCAAACCTAAGTAATATTAGGCTCTAATCGAAGATTAATTTATTTCAATAATTAATCTAGAGTCAAAATAATTTATTAAGGTTAATTAGAACCTAAGATTGCTTAGTTAAACTCTAATTACATTCTTTAATTCAAGATTCCTAGTCATGGAATCTTGAATAGTATTTCTCTCCAATTCCTTAAATTAAGGAATTGTGCCCATACCTCATTTGACCAAAAGAATGATTTTAAGTTGTTAATCTAGCAAGATCACTCTCCTAATCAAGTCTTGACAACCTTAATTAGCCATTACCTCACTTAAACACTTTCTTACAAACTCCTAATCAAAACCTTAATCAAAGAAACACCTAAACACATCATTAAACCACAATTACATGAACAAATTATTCTCCCCGTTGGCTGTACATGGAGTGGCCAAACACTCCTCCCCTCAATTCCATCACATGTTGATTTTTCTTCACTCCAAAGACCATGCTTTGGAGCCATACCTCACCATGCTTTGCCCATATTCACAACCATACTAATTAAGAGATATTTCCCTCCCTTTGGCCATGAAGATCGTCGCCATCCTCCCTCCAATCAGCCACCATTGTGTTAATTTTCTATAAATACCAAGCCTTGAAGAACCTTGTTACACTTTAGATCATTTGCTAATTTGGCTTTCTTGCACTTTCTTTCATTTTCTCTCAAATTTCTCTTCATCTTGCTCTTCTTTTTCCTTTCTCAAAGAAACATTTCCACCACTACAAACCACCACAAACAACCTTAAACCACCACTCCCTCACCTCAAACCATCTCTCAAACACTTAAACTTCCCATTTCCAAGCTTACAAACTCAAGGAAAATTCATCTTCCTTGACTTTTCCCTTGGCCAAATCCATACCCACCTTCAAGAGAAGATTTTGTCTTCTCATTTCTTCAAGGATCAAGCTTTCTTTCATCCTTTTCAAAGACTTCTTTAGGTAGGGGTTTTGTTTCAAAGTTTTACTTGTTTTCTTCAAGAAAGTTCTAGTTTTCTCTTGGTTCAAAACTCTTTTTCTCTTCCTTTTTCCTTTTTGTCCATGAGGCCTTTTCATGAGAAAAACTTTAGCTTGATGATGAGGTTTCAAGATAATGGTCTTGTGATGCCATGTGAGAAACCTCTAAAGCTTGAAAAACTTGGTCTTGGACCATACATGCTCTTGGTTTCTTTCCTTTTCTTTGCTTAAGTTTTTGGTTTTCTTTCCTTTTCCTCTTGAATGGTTTCAGTTTCCTTTCCCTTTATTTGAACAAAGTTTGCTAAAAATGTTAAGTAGATCACAAAAGTTTTGTTAAGAAAATTAATCATATGTTTTCAAAGAGCTCTAAGCTTACCCTTGCCAACCTTAAAGTTGGTCAGCCATTCTAAGAGTTTTACTCTAGATTGAAGCCCATGAGCAATAAAATAAAGAATATGACTTAGTTCTTTGTATGTTTGTTTAGACAAAGTGTTGAGCTTTGTGTCCATTTCTTAAGCTTGATAATGAAGTTCAAAACCAAAGGCTTCTTTGAAGACTTAGTGCTAAGAACTCTAAAGCTCACTTTATGTTGTTAAGATACATATTGGGTTAAGGTTATAATGTTCCTCTAAAGTCTTGTAAGAGCTTTAGTTAAGATAAAATGAGTTGCATTCATGTTTATGTTTATGCTTTGCATAACATGTTTATTTTGATGTCATCACTAAGCTCTCAAGAATAACTAAATGAACTTGCATTATCATGTTTAAGTTTCCAAGCTTGCATTTCATGTTTATATTTCAAGTCATCACTTAATCTTTAAAGATAATAATGAGGTTGCATTTCATATTTATTTTATGCTCTCACTTTATTTTCTAATGAAGAGTAAAATAAGTGCATTGCATGTTTAAGTTTATGCCATCACTTAAATATCCTAGAGCTCAAAGACTTGCCCAAGTACCTTACATAAAGTTTTAGAAAATGAAGGCATTTCAAGAATGCCATTTCGGCCTTGTGATGATGATGGTGGACTTGATAAGTTCATCTAATCATAAGTGCCCATAGTCAAAGTCTTGGAATTTTTCTAAGCTTAGGTGTATTTAAAGAACTATGAACAAAGTTTGATGTTTTAAATCTATTCCTTGAGCCAAATAATTTAGCTACTGACCTTACCTATTTTTGTACAATTTTAATGAGAGGAATTGGTTTCTAAAAGAGTTTTGAGTTCTTAAAATAATTCCAAGAGAAACTAGTAACTTATATGCTTTTAAATCATGAGATTATGTGATTATATGATGCTTATGTTTTCGGTTCTGGCTTGTGCAATTGGCCACTGCATAAATTCTATTTTATGGTGTTAAAATGTGTAAAATTATGTTTGAGTGAAGTAAGGAATGATTTAGGGAAGTTAGGAAAGAACAAGTAACTAGAAAGGACTTAAAATGTGAATTCTAGAACACTTAGATGCACAAATTGTAAATTCTGTTCCAGCATAATTGGACCTTAAGAAAAATGGTTTATAATTAGTGGATATGTGTAGGAATCCCTAATTGGTTTAGGAGTTGATTATAGAGCCTTAGGCGAACACGGAACTTAGAAAGGGTAAAGGCGAGATTAGGACCCGTAATTATATGACAAAATTCTGCCAAAAGCAATGAAGTACTATTTGGTTATGTTAGTAAGCATAAACATTAGAGGAAATTATAAGTGATGATCCCTTAGGTGTAATAAAGATCCATAATGAAAGTTAGAATCATTAGAACATAAGTTTAAGACCCGTAAAGGCCAAAGCATAAGACACCATGAGATAGAAGGTGCGATGTGAGAATGAGACCTCCTGGTATACTCGTAATGATGTGAATATGTTAATATCATGAACATGAGGCCACATGTGTATTTGTGACATGTTGTTGTAATGATGTGGTATGCTATGCTTAAGATGCATGAGGATGCGAAATATAAATGAGTTAGGAGGGTATGCTCCTATAATGAAGATTGATTTGATTGAGAAATTTCATGAGAACAACATGTGTGATTTGAGCTATGTGGCATGGCTCAAATTTGAGGAAATTCGAGTAATGACGTTATGCCTCGAATTTCCGTCAAATTTGAGGGACTTGAGAAAGTTTTGAAAAGAAAGATTTTTTATATGTGGCATACCAGACGTATTTCTCTACAATGAGGAGAAAGGAAACCGTGGGGTATGGTCGTGGAATCATATGGAAGCGACAATGTCACTGTCTTAACCAATGATGCATTTAAGACCAGACGTACTCTCCCTATCCTTAAGGAAAGGTAAAACCGTGAGGGCATTCAACATAGCCTCAAGCAGACTCATTGGCTCTAACTAAGATGATACTTTCGCAGATTCAGAGTGTATGCCCAATTTTCGCTAGAGACATGTATGACCGATGCCCTGAGGTCATTTTACCAAATTCGGGACAGCTGCCCGCACCCTCAATGGGTCAACTCGATGTTTGATGGGGATTATGCTGTTGTGAATGATTTTCGAGGTGAAATCTCGTTTCTAAACTTTCGGCTCATATGACAAAATGTATGTTGATACCCGGGTAAAAGGTGTTTTAGCCCGAACTTTTCTAGGAAGTTTAGATAATGTTTATGAGCAATGTTTGATGTTTAGTTCGGGCAGAAGGTCCGGGAGTTCTAGCACAAAAATTACTATTTTGCCCCTAGATGTAATGTATATGCCAGACGTACTCCCGCTTTCGAGAGGTAAAACCGTGAGGGCATAGGCATTAACCTCCAAAGCGACAAAATCACTGGTCTTACCAGTTTATGTTTCGAAGAAGGAAAAGTATATGATGTTTAAAGTGACACACCAAGACATACTCTCTTCCCCCGAGAGGTGAAGGAGAGTGAGGCATAGACATCAGCCCTCCAGCCCAAAGTTGCTTAACGTCGATGCGTTTCGAAGGAAAAAGTCTCATGATGGGTGACCTTACCCCACCCGTACTCGGAGTTCGAATTATGATGATTATGATGAATATGTTTATGTTTATGATTTATCAAGAGGATAAGAAATTAGTGATGACTAGTTAAGGTATGAGCTCATTGCCTAGTTTAAGGGTGCGGTTACTATTATGATTGGTGTCACAAGAATGAGAAAAGGAAAGATGCTCAAGGAAAAGTTACATGCCACTTATATTTTGTTTGTTATTTGTTTGATTTACCTAAAGTGCTGCCATGCATCCATGATATTATGTTGCATACATGCATTAAGAATCATTATAAAAGACATGGACCTTGGATAAATACCTTTGCAAAAACCTCATAAAGAACCTATGCATGCTTAACCTTTTCATAATAAACCCAAGGTTCCTAGGGACGTAACGATGACACTAGGATAGAGCACTTTCCTACTGAGATTCTTTAGCAAGAATTCTCACCCTCTCTCATTCCTTTCGCGACGTTTCAGTCCGATGTGTCATTCTGATTTTTGTTGACCCACGTGGAGGTGCACTATGACCCGAGCATCAGTCCTACCATTTCAAGGGTCATTGCGAGGTGCGCGTTTTGCATACGTGGAACGTTTGCCTTTCCAATTTCCGCTTCCGATTTACTCCGACCTTCGCTTTGGCGACGCATAATCGAGAGGACGTGCCCCCTATGAGAAGGAACCATCCTGCTCGACCCTCGTCCTGTGCACTATCATCGGAAGTTTGTATCCCTCATACGCCGCTGGGAGAGACCTATCCAAGGACTCACCAGCCGATCCGTATTCCCAGGGCACCTCAGCCTCCCCTCCTGTGCCTTTGGCCGCTCAGGCAGGCGAGGAGACACCTCCTAGCGAGGCCCTGTGAGGCGGGTACGTAGCCTCGAGACGCTAAGGTGCACGTTGCTCACCGATCCACATGCCCACTTCTCCTCTTCGATGGGCCATATCCGAGGAACTTCGAAGTCGTAGGCTACATATCTCCGTTCGAGGATTTGCGTCGTCCGTAGGTGTTGGAGGAGTTAGTTTGGGAGTATATTTTGGGGTTGTTCATGTATTTGTCTTCATGTTTCTTATTTTATGTTATTGAACTGAAGCTCCGCCCACTAGTAGGGACTTTATATTTCCGTTGTGATGTACTAAACTATGTTATCTAATGTGATGAGGAATGATGTTTATGATGGATGTGTTCTTTAATGCTTATGTTCTGATGTTTTATTTATTCTTCCGCTTTCACGTTGTATATGTTATGCGCAAAGGCTCTGCACTTTGTTTTATATGAATCATTTCAAAAAAAAAAAATTACCGTATTTTCCGTAAGTATTTTGTAAATGAATTTAAGAAAAGTAATAACTAATAATTAGTCTTGATACGTCCTAGGCATATTGGGATTAAATATTAGGGTTTTGCATTTTGGTATAAGATTTCAATTCCACCTAGCTTGTAGGATTCAGGAACCATGCTTTAAAGGCATGTTACGGTAGTATGTCATGTATAGTGCTTACCGTTAGAGATAAGCTATAGGATAGGCATTCATGACCTTGTCTCTGCTTGTCATGGTAACTAGCTCATTTAGCTTGGAATATTGAGCTGATCACCTCCTATTTGTTAACTTGCGGCTTAGGGACCAATGGCACCCTGGAGAAGAGAAGAAACGCCGCCGTGAACAAGGAAATGAGACTGCTTGCGGACGCGAATGGCTAAGGCGATGGAACGCATGTTCGACCGCATGAATCAACCAGGGATGCTGCAAGGTCCCTGACTGCTGAAGCCGGTGGAACAAGCCCTGGGACTCCAAAGGCTAATCCCCCATCCTTTCGTGGAGCTCTAAACTCCAGGCTGATGAGTGGATCAAGAACATGGAAAAGATCTACTCGTTGTTGCTGTTTGAGGAAAAGAAAGTCACCTTTGCCTATATGATGGAAGCCAACTCTGGTTTTGGTGGGTGGCACCCGAGGCTGTTAAGCTGGGTCAGCCATCAATTCGGGAGCGCTAAGACGTACTTCTATGAGAAGTATTTCCAGGAGTCCGTGAAGAACGCAAGGACATTGAGTTCATGTAGTTGGTCCAAGGTGGATGTCCCGCCCAGGACACGAAGTTTGAAGAATTTATCAGTTTACGGGTTTTCCAAGGGAACCCCGATGAGATATGGAAGTGTGTTGGTTTTAGGCCGGTTTAAGTTTAACTTTGCGGCACACATGGAGATTGGGACTTCCCGAACCCTAGTCAACAAGTGCCGAATCATCGAAGAAGAGCACAAGAAGATGAGTGCCGCAAGGGTGGATCGTCCCGTGGTTGGAACCTCAAGCCCCGAAGTTCAAACCATCAAATGAGACTCAAACACCACTACCATCCCTACCAATCCAACCAAGTTCAAGCATCAACAACCACAACAAAAAAAGAGGACCCAACAATAAATCATCGACACCTGAGGCCGCCTTTCAACCCCAAACGCCGAGGGAACCGCAACAATCAAGGAGGAGTGAGCGGTCGCAACAACAACAACAATCAACAAGGTGGGCCCAACAACAAGAACAAGGCACCCCAAGGAGCCCCGCGTCCTCTGATCCGCACAAGCTGGGAGTGCCGTTGTGGAAAGAATCATGGAATCGTCCCGCGGAGCCGGACAAGGAGTATGCTTCAAGTGTGGCAAGCTCGGCCACTATGCAAAGGATTCCAGAAGCAATGGAGGGTCGTCAGTCAAAATCCCTGACCGCAACATCAAGGACAGATCTTCCCTCAACGCGGAGGACGCGAACGGATCCAACGACCTCATCGAAGGTAAGTGCAAACTAAATGGTAACCTTAACGTGCTATATGACTTAGTGCTACTCATTCTTTTATCTCACATGCTAGTGTCGAGTCTAAATTTGTAAGTTTCTAAGCTTCCTTTTGATCTCATTGTTTCTACTCCAGCCACTTGACATACATGTAATTTGTTTAAATTGCCATTACTCGTTGAAAATATCCTATGTCATAGATTTGATTTGTTTACCTTTGAAAGACATAGGAATAGTCCTTGGCATGGATTGGCTTCACGCTAACCATGTGTTGCTACATGTTATACCAAATCTGTCATTTTTTGTCATCCCCAGCAAGACTAGTCAAACCTTGAAACTTTATGTGAATGTTTAGATGTCTTCTGTAGCGGGGAGAAAACTAAGGGATATGTCCTTCTAGCGTGTTAGACTTTGAGGAACATAGATGACATTCCCTTAGAGAGTACCATATTTCTTAATACCGAGTTCCTCAGAGAGAAGGTGGAGTTCTCATCGAGTTGGTTCAGAATGGGACCTATCTCGATAGCCCCGTATAGGATGTCACCCTTGAGTTGAAGGAATGAAATCCATTGGAGGAGTTGTAATGAGTTTTATCAACCTAGTGCCTCACCGTGGGAGTCCCTTTTGTTTGTTAAGAAAAAGGATGGGAGCATGAGATTATGTATAGACTATAGTCAATTGAATCATGTGACGGTGAAAAATAAATACCCTTTGCCTAGGATGATGATCTTATGGACCAGTTGAAGGAGCGGTGGTATTCTCCAAGATTGATTTGAGGTTGGATACCACCAAATTCAAGTAAGAGATGAGGATATACCTAAAACCGCCTTTAGGACATTATTAACACTTTGAGTTCGTCGTGATGTGTAACATCCTAATATTTAACCCCAATACGCCTAGGACGTATCAAGACTAATTATTAGTTATTACTTCTCTCTAAATTCATTTATAAAATACTTAGCGGAATATGTATTTTTTTTTTTGAAGTGATTTATATAAAACAAATGCGAGCCTTTGCGTAACATAAACAACGTGAAAGGAGAAGAATAAATAAAACATGTAGAACATAAGCATTAAAAAACACACCCATCATAAACATCATTCCTCATTAGATAATATAGTTTATACATCACAATAGAAATATAACATAACATAAAGTCTTACCCATATGGGAGCTTGAGGACAATAACATAAAATAAGAAACATGATAACCAATACATGAAACATCTGAAATAGAAAAACACCCAACTATCACTACCCTCCCACTCCAGCCTACTGGTGACGCGACTCCGTTGCGGGGATGTAGGCTGATGACGAAGCTCCTCGATGTAGCCCGAAGCGGAGATCTAGGCATGGAATCGAGGGGAAAACATGGCCTCCGCGTGGTCGCTTTTGTACGCCCCAATTTTTATGGAATTTTTACTATCATTAGGAATTACCGAATTACCGTAGGTAAATATTATATAAAATTTGAGACCAAACAATCCTTAATAAAGGAATATAACGTTAGAAGAGAAGTTAGGAGCAATTCGTGCAAGTATTGCAAACCCCAATTTTCTGGACGTGTAAAATGACCAAAATGCCCCGAGGTTATTTTACTCAGAAATGAGGATCGTGGGCCCCACCCATCCTCAAGGGGATGTTTTGATGTTAATAAGGGATTGTTTGTGTTATGTGTGTTAATAGAGGAGAAAAATCCTAATTTTGAGCTTCGACGCTTAATGACCAAAACGCCCTTACGTTTTTAACTCCGATTTGTGCCGACTTAGCCGAACCTCACTAAAATGTGTTAAAAGGTGTTTTTAAGCCATGATTAACCATTGGTTAAGCTCGGGTGGTCTCGGGCAATTTTAAGTAAAATGACCGTTTTGCCCCGTCTTTGTGAAGTTTTACAAATTTTGAGATTTTTGATTCGTTAACGAAACCTAAGCAATATTAGGCTCAAATTAAAGCTTATTAAATTCTAATTACTAATCTAGAGTCAAAATTATTTATTTAGATTGATTAGAACCTAAAATTGCTTAAAACACCCAAATTGCTTAGTAATTCACTTAAACCCTTAACCGTAAATTCTAAATTGCATGAATACCTTGCCTACACCTAAAAAATACATGGAACACACAAAATCCTCTTCCACAAGGCTGTAATGCACGAAATTATTGAGTAATAAGTCAGAAAATTATTACACAAAAATCCAAAGAATGAAAACAAAGAATCATGAAAACATGGAAACATGATTCCATGTTTTAAGCCACCAAACAAAATGATTTTTCTTCCTTATTTTTTTCTCTAATTTTTGGTCAGATTTCTTTCCTTCCTTTGTCCATTTATGAGCTGCAAAATCTCTATAAATAGGCATGCTTGAAGATAGTTTAGATGCTTAGTTCATAACTTACACAAATTCTAGTTTTAGGAGCACCAAAAGCTCTCATTTCCTCCTCCTCTTGGCTGAATTCTTTCTTCAAGTTTTCAAGAATATTTTCTTTCATTTCACTCAAGGAAACCAAGTTCTCTTCCTTTCCTTCAAATCAGATTAGGTAGGGAGTTGTTTTTAAGTTTATTTCTATGCTTTGCTAAGTGTTGTTCTTGGTTCAAAATGATGATTTCATGGATTTTCTCTAGTTTTTCCATTTGGTTTTCTTCTTCCTTTTTCTTTGAACAATTCAGCCATATGGCCTAGGTGGGACTAAGATGATGGCTTGATGATGAGGACCTTGAGGGTGGGTTGTGAATCCATCACAAGTTAGGCCTCTAAAGCTTGAAAGTTCCACTTGATGCAAAACTTTAAAGAATAATATTTTTATGATGTTTTTATGATCTTGAGTTTAGAACTTGAAAGATGTATTTTTCACTTTGTCTTGCTAAGATATATTGGGTTGAATTTATATTTCTCTAAAGTCTTGGAGGAGCTCTAGTAAAGAAATAAAATGAACTTGCATCCATGTTTAAGTTTATGCCTTGCATAACCATGTTTACTTTCTATGTCATCACTAAATTCTCAAGAATGAATAAATGAACTTGCATATTCATGTTTAAATTTCCAAGCTTGCATTTCATGTTTAAATTTCAAGTTGTCACTTAATCTCTAAAGATAATAAAGAAGTTGCATCTCATGTTTATTTTATGCTCTCACTTTATTTTATAATGGCTAAAAGAGTCAATGCATGACATGTTTATTTTATGTCATCACCTAAAAATCCTAGAGCTCAAAGACTTGCTTATGAATCATAAGCAAAGAAATGAGATAATTGGAGTTAAAGAATTTATTCTTTAAGAAGTCTTGAGAATTGGAGCTTAAAAAATGTAATTCTCATCCCCTCACCGGTCCTGTGCGGACTACCGCCGCTCCTGTTGCTTAAGATTCTCTCCTCCCGGTCCCTGTGCGGATTACGCCGCTCCAGCTTCTTGCATCATGTTTATATTACAAGTTCTTGCATCATGTTTAATTTTTAAGTTATCACCTTAAATCTTAAAGATAAAGAAATAGAATTGCATATCATGTTTATAATTCCAAGCTATCACCTTATAAAGATAAGATTAAAATAAGGTTGCATAGCATGGTAATAATTCAAAGATGTCACCTAAATCTCTAAAGCTCAAGACTTGCTCCTTTTATCTTAAGTGAAATGTTTAATTATGAACATTCTTTCAAGTTATAAATCGGTCCCATGGTTAAGTTAGGCCTAAAGTCCTATGACTTCTTTCAAGTTTAACAAAAGAATTAGTTCTAAAAGAGTTTTAAAACTTTGTAAGAATTTTATGGGAAGCTAGTAATTTATGTGTACTTAAAATATGATTTGATGCTTATTAAGAATTTGGTGTCATTGATTGATTCCCTGGTTTATATGTTATAGTTGTTGTTGCAAACAATGAAAACTTATGCATGAAATAAAGACATATTCTATTACTGGAAGAAGTGTATTACTAAGAGTGCAATTGGAAAGATTCTGGCTAAGGAAAGATTTGGTATTTAAGCGTGTCCATTGTGACCCACCTCTCTTTCCTGGAATCTCCCAGATGCATGATTACAGTTGGTATATATTATTTCGGCATAAGACTATAAATGAGAAAATGTTATGATGATTATGAATGAAGAATTGTATTATGATATAACATGCAAAGACTTAAAGGTGACTCAAAATATATGAGAAAATGATCCTTTGGACCCGTCAAACTATAGGCGGTGAAAAGGTGATTCTTGCCCCTAGTCGTTCTCTCAAAAGGGTAGAGGTTTTTACTTATCAAAAGGGATAAGTATGTGCTGACGACTAGCAAGGTATGAGCTCATAACCTAGATTACTCCCAAAAGGGTGAAGTATAGGGTGGCCCAGGAAAATGATGATGAAAGTAACTTTAAGTCACCTAAGAAACTAAGTAAATGCATTATGTGAATATGATGTTCTGCTATGCATAGTATTTATGAGATGATGATGAGAAATATGATATTCTGCTATGCATAGTATTATGAAATGATGATGAGGAATATGATGTGATTTTATGCATAACTATGTTATTATATATGAAAGGAAAAGTTCATTATAAACATGACATGCTAAGTTTATGATGCATTATAAGACGCATGATTAAAACGAAACCTCGGTAAAGTATATTTTCGAACTTAATAAATCAATCTTAGCATGCTCACTATTTCATAATAACCCGAGGTTCCTGGGGACGATGATGATGACACAATGCATCATGAGGTGAGTACCCTACTGAGATTCTTTTATAAGTTTCTCACTCCCTCTATTTTTCTTTCCATCTCGTCTTCAGAAATAGAGGAAGCGTTCGTGAATCACATTGAGGCTGTCACCGTAGTTGAACTTGAATCCTAGTTTCACTCGTATATTTCAGATATCTATCCCTATCCCTGAGTGTTATTACTAGGTGCCATTAATGGATGTCCTTCCATCCATATATTATTTATGTTTTATTAGATTGCCTACACTTAGTCTTATTCTGTTGGTAGGCAAAATATCTATATGATATGTAATTATGGATGCTTGGATGATGGAGCCAATATATTATGAT
This sequence comes from Dalbergia oliveri, assembly GCA_030441495.1. Classification (NCBI taxonomy): domain Eukaryota; kingdom Viridiplantae; phylum Streptophyta; class Magnoliopsida; order Fabales; family Fabaceae; genus Dalbergia; species Dalbergia oliveri. The sequence goes on along the minus strand of JAMLFY010000006.1, from coordinate 34,488,242 downwards.
GTGATGTTTGTAAATTCCTATGTGTCTTTTAAATTTTGCTAAATCATTCACGTTAAGCGCGGCTCACGTTTTCAATTATGTTTAAAAAAAAAATGGCTCGTAATTTCACTAAGTATTTTCAAAGCATGATTAAGGAACTGAAGCAAAGAGTAAAGTCTAGTAATTAATCAGACCTGCCTAGGTGTATTGGGTTAATTATTAGGGTGTTACATTTTGGTATCAAGTTGTTCTCGAGCCTTAGGATTGGACCGACTATGCTTCTAAAGCATAATACGTTAGTAATGTCATGTGTAGATGTTTATCATTAGGATGAGCTTGAGGATTAGAAATACATGACTACTGGATGTTGAAAGTGCCATGGTAACTTGCTCACTTTGCATGGAATATTGGGCTTGATCACCTCAGTGTTGCCGTTTTGTGTGTATAGGGACCAATGGCACGACGACAACAGACTAGGAGCGGCACAGAATAACCAAGATAATGAGACCGCTGAAGCACTTCGCGACGTAGCAAGGACCATGAGAATGATGATGGAACGGATGGATCAGAACGTCAAGCTAATATAAATCAAGGACATGAAATTCCCGAACATGCTCGTTTCGGGAATTTCGTAAGGCGAATCCACCCTTTTCAAGGGGACCCTGAATCCTAATGTAGCAGATGAATGGATTCAAAATATTGAGAAGGTCTTTGCTCTAGTTCCATGTTCCGAGGAGCAGAAGGTCACTTTTGCCACCCACATGCTTGAGGGTGATGCCGGCTTTGGTGGACTGGTGTTCGAAGACTCCTGAGGCAACCGAAGTGGACATTGATTGGGAATTATTCAAGGTCCATTTTTACGAGAAGTACTTTCCTAGTCGTTAGAAATGCTAAGGACATTGAATTCATGCAACTTGTCCAGGGGAATATGAATGTGGCTCAGTATACTGCCAGATTTGAGGAACTCATTAAGTTCTCAAGGATGTACCAAGGTAACCCTGATGAGTATTGGAAATGCATTAAATACGAGTCAGGGTTAAAGGCAGAACTTAATGTGGAGGTTGCGCACTTGGAAATTAAGGGATTTCTCTACCTTAGTCAACAAATGCCGCATCATTGAAGAAGGGTAGAGAAGCTGGGTACTTCAAAGTCTAAGAATATCATTAAAAGCTTGACACCTCAAGGTCAACAGTTCAAGAGGCAAAATCGACCTCCATTTCCACATCAATCAAGATCACAAGTGCCACAAAGGAACTTTCATCAAGGAAGACCGAACAACAACAACAACCGCTATAATAATCCTAGCAACAATTGCAACAACAATAATAACAATAAAGGGAAAGCACCAAAGAGGTCCAGGAGCACTTCACGACCCGTGCCATCCATGGAATGTCCCAAGTGCGGCAAGAATCATGGGAGCATGCCATGTCGAGCCGGAACAAATGTGTGCTACCTGTGGAAAACCAGGTCATTACTCCCAGAATGCACAGAAAGGAACCCGCCAAACCCCCAATCCCAAGCCAGGAATACCAAGGAAGGGTATTCACCGTTAATGTTGAAGAAACGACAAAGTCACGAAATCTCGTGGAAGGTAAGTGTAATATGTATGGTAGAAACTTAATTGTACCTGTATGATTCTGCGCCTCCCATTCTTTTATCTCCCACTCGTGTGTTAAAACCCTTAACTTGCATATAACTGAGCTTCCTTTTGACCTTATTGTTTCTACCCTACTGGAAAACCTGTTAGGACTTGTAAATGTTGTTTAGATTGCCATTTTGTTATTGAGAATAGATCATTTGTTTTAGATCTCATTTGCTTACCCATGCAAGGTTTAGATGTGATTCTTGGCATGGATTGGCTTGAAGCCAACCGTGTACCTGGAAAACTGCACAAAGAGAAAACGGTCATTTTACTTAAAAATTGCCCGAGACCACCCGAGCTTAACCAATGGTTAATCATGGCTTAAAAACACCTTTTAACACATTTTAGTGAGGTTCGGGCTAGTTGGCACAAATTGAAGTTAAAACATTAAGGGTGTTTTGGTCATTTCGCGTTGAGCTCAAAATTAGGATTTTTCTCCTCTATTAACACACATAACACAAACAATCCCTTATTAACATCAAAACATCCCCTTGAGGATGGGTGGGGCCCACGATCCTCATTTTCTGAGTAAAATAACCTCAGGGCATTTTGGTCATTTTACACGTACAAGAAATTGGGGTTTGCAATACTTGCACGAATTGCTCCTAACTTCTCTTCTAACGTTATATTCCTTTATTAAGGATTGTTTGGTCTCAAATTTTATATAATATTTACCTACGGAATTCGGTAATTCCTAATGATAGTAAAAATTACAGTAAAATTGGGCGTTACACCTTTCTGCTTGTTGAACGCGCCTCGCATGCCTTGGCTGGTGACCGTGTCCTCGCCTCCTCCGAGACCCATAGGAAACGAAGGAAGAGTCCTCACGAGGAAGGATGGGCACGATGGGCCTGCCGTCTCGGGTCGTGTCCCTCAAAGATCAGGTCGTCGCCAAAGGGTGAAGTCGGATCGAGCGATAGCTGGAGACGGGGAAAGCAAAAGGGCGTCCACGTATGCAAAAACGCGCACCTCGCAATGACCCTTGAAGTGGTAAGACTGATGCTCTGGGTCATAGTGCACCTCCCATGTGCGGGTCAATGAAAATCACGAACGACGCCATCGATATCTGAAGACGTAACGAAGAAGAGAGAGAGGGTGAGAATTCTTACTAAAGAATCTTAGTAGGGAAGTCCTCTATCCTAGTGTCATCGTTTACGTCCCAGGAACCTTGGGTTTATTATGAAAAGGTTAAGCATGCATAAGTTCATTATGAGGTTTTCACAAAGGTATTTATCCAAGGTCCATGTCTTTTATAATGATTCTTAATGCATGTATGCAACATAATATTTCATGGATGCATGGCAGCACTTTAGGTAAATCAAACAATAATTCAAACAACATTTGAGTGGCATGAAACTATTCTTTGAACATCTTTCCTTTCTCATACTTGTGACACCAATCATATAGTAACCGCACCCCTTAAACTAGGCTATGAGCTCATACCTTAACTAGTCGTCACTAGTTCTTACTTATCCTCTTGATAAGCGAATCATAAACATAATCATAATCATTATAATCCCGACTCCCAGAGTCAGGGGCCTAAGGATCACCCATCATGGGACTTTTTCCTTCTTCGAAACGCATCGACTTGTTAAGACCAGCGACTTTGTCCACTTTGGCAGGCTAATGTCTATGCCCTCACGGTTTTACCTTCTCCTCACCGAGAGGAGAAGTACGTCTCGGTGTGTCACCTTAAACATCATATACTTTCATTCTTCGAAACGCATCCACTTGGTTAAGACCAGCGACTTTGTCGCTTCAGGATGGCTCGACGTCCATACCCCACGTTTACTTTCTCCTCATTTAGTAGGAGAAATGCGTCTCGGCATATAACTTTAAACTTCATATTTCTCAAAAACTTTCTTTTTGTCCCTCAAATTTGACGGAAATTCGGAGCATAACGACGCACCACGAATTTCCTCAAATTTGAGTCTTGCCACATAACTTACATAATGCATGTTATCTCACAAAATCCTCCATCAAGAAAACTTTTCAATCATGACAACATACTTTCTCTAATTCATTTCTATCACATAGTCTCATGCATTATGCTCATATATACGAAAACATCACAACAGCATATCACGAATCCATATATTCTCATACTCATGATATTAACACATTCATTCATATCACAAGCATACTCACTTGGTCTCATTCTCACATTACACTCCCTATCTCATATTGTCTTATGCTTTGGCCCTTACGGGTCTTAAACTTAAGTTCCAATCATTCTAATGCTCATAGTACATCTTTATTCCACTTAAGAGATCATTACTTATAATTCTTACTAAGATTTAGGCTTACTAAAAATTCCAAACAGCATTATGCATCTTGGGCAGAAAATCATCATATGATTACGGGTTCTAAAATCTTCGTTTTAAATCCTTTTTCCGTCGTCATCGCCTAAGGCTTCATAATCAATCCCTAAACCAATTATGAGGGATTCCTAGGCATGTTTACTAAGTTATAATTCACTTTTCCTCAATTTAGCTTTGCTGGACAGAATCACATTTTGCCATGTCTAAGTGTGCTAGAATTCCTATTTTAAGTCCTTATCATTACCTTAAGCTTAGTAATTAACACCTAATCATTTATGAAAGGTTTTTATGCATATCCTACTGATTATGAACCATTTACACTTGAATTAATTATGCTGGAACAGAATTGCATTTTTCCAATTCTAAGTGTTCTAGAATTCTCATTTTAAGTCTTTTCTAGTTACTTATTTTTTTCCTAACTTCTCTAAAACGTTCCTTACTTCACTCAAGCATAAGTGTACACATTTTATCACCTTAAAACAGTTTGTACAGTAGCCAATCAGGGAGGTACAAAACCGAAATGAAACAATCATAAAATCACATAAAATCATGACTTAAAAGCACATAAGTTACTAGTTTTCTCTTGGAATGGTTTTTAAGAACTCAAATCTCTTTTAGAACTCAATTTATCTCATTAAAATCATGTAATTATACATGAGGGCAGTAGCTAAATCAATTTGCTCATAAAATAGATTTAAAACATATAATCTCATTCATAATGTTCCTTAGGTACTCCTAAGCTTAGAAAAATTTCAAAACATGGCTATGGGCACTTGTGATTAGATGAACTCACACCAAGCCCATCATCATCACCACAAGGCCGAAATGGCTTCATTGAAAAAGCCAACGTTTTCTTAAAACCTTACATTGGATACTTGGGCAAGTCTTTGAACTCTAGACCATTTAGGTGGTGACATAAATTTAAACATGCTATGCAACTCATTTTACTCTTCTTTTAGAAAATAACGTGAGAGCATAAAATAAATATGAGGTGCACTCATTTATTATCTTTAGAGTTTAAGTGATGGCGTAAAATATAAACATGATAGACAAGAAAGTAAACATGAAATGCAAGGTTCAATTCTTTATTTTAGTGCTCTAGGCCTCTTGGGTGTTTACTCCAAATCAACAATCAACTTTAAGGTTGAAATAGGTAGGCTTTGAGATTTATTAAGTGATGATGCACATTCTTGTTTTAATCTTTAAGTTGCTTAGTGATAGCTTGAAAATAAACATGCTATGCAAAGCATAAAAGTAAACATGAATGCAACTCCTTTTTAATCTTAACTAGAGCTCTTACAAGACTTTAAAGGAACATAAAAACCTCAACCCATTATGTATCATAAAGTGAGCTTTAGAGTTCTTAGCATCAAGATACCAAGGAAGTCTTATGTTCTTCGAACACCATCATCAAGCTCAAGGAAACGATTTTTCAAGAGACAACCTTTCAATCAAACATAAAAGGGCTACCTTAACATTTTTAGCAAATTTTGTTCAAGAGATGAAAGGAAAAACCGAAACCATTGAAGAAAAAGAAATAAAAACCAAAGCTTGAACAAGGCAAAAAGGAAAAACCAAAACCTTAGAGGAATGAAGGCCAAAACTTTGAACTAGGAAAAACCAAGGAGGAACCGGAATCATAAAGGAAAGGAAATGAAAAACCAAAACTTTGAACTTGCAAAGAAAAGGAAAAACCGAGTTTGTATATGGTCCTAGACCAAGATCCAAGCTTTAGAGGTTTCTCTCATGGCAAACACTAAACTATCTCCATGAGACCTCATCATCAAGCTAAAGATTGGTTTGTAAAATGGCCTCATGGCCTAAAATACAAAGGGGAAGAAAAAGAGTTTGAAACCAAGAGAAAACTAGAAACTTTTCTCAAAGAAAGTAAAGAAAACTTGAAAGAAAACCCCTACCAAGTGAAATCTTCAAAGCTTTGAAAGAAAGCTTGAGTTTGCAAGGAAATGAGAAGACAAAATCTTCTCTTGGTGAGCAACAAGGATTCGGCCTCCAAAGGTTCTCAAGGAAGATGATTTTTCCTTGAGGATGCAAGCTTGGAAATGGTGAGGTTTAGTGTTTAGGAGGTGTTTTAAGGTATGAGAGTGGTGGTTTGAGGTGGTTTGTGGTGGCTCAAGGTGGTGGTGGTGGTTCTTTGAGGAAGGAAGAAAAAGAACTTAGAGGAAGGGAAAATGAGAGAAAATGAGAGAAAGTGCAAGAAAACTCAACTTAGCAAATGATCAAAAAGGTGTCCAAGCTTTCCAAGGTGTGATATTTATAAAGAATGAAATGTTGTGGCTGATTTAGGGGGAAGAGCTGGCTGAAATTTTGGCCTTGGGAGGGAAGGAAAATATCTTCTAAAGCTTGTCTTGGAAGCTTGGTTTAAGTCCTAGCTTAGGTGTAGTCAAGTCCTAGCTTTGGCATAGCCTTTTTGGATGAAATTTGAAATCAATATTTGATGGATTTTGGGGAAGAATTCCGCCAAATCTGGACAGCCAAGAGGGAGGGAAAAATCATCCATGTAATTGTGGTTTAATGATGCATTTAGGTGTTTCATTAATTAAGGTTTGGGTTAGGTGTTTGTGAGAAAGTGTTTAGGTGTAATAAAGGTTAATTAGGGTCATCAAGGCTTGGTTTAGGGGGTGTTCTAATCTAGATTAACAATTTTAAAATTATTCTTTTGGTCAAGAAGGTTGTAGACAAGTTTCCTTAATTTAAGGAAGTTGGAGAGAAAAACACTATTCATTACTTTTTGATTAGTAGTCTTGGATTAAAGAATGAAATTAGAATTTGACTAAGCAATTTTAGTTTCTAATCAACCTTAATAAATCATTTTAACTCTAGATTAATTATCGAAATAAATTAATCTTCGATTAGAGTCTAATATTGCTTAGGTTCAGCTGATTACTTTATTAGGCGCATTGTACACAGGGGTAAAACGGTAATTACACTAAACTGCTCTGGACCTTCCTGCTCCTAAACATCAAATATTACTCTAAAACATCATTCTAAACTTCCTGGAAAAATTCCGGGCTCAAACGGCACCTTTTACCCGTGTAGAGACACATGGGTATTTTGGTCATTTTGAGCCGAAAGTTTAGAAATGAGATTTTCACCTCGAATATCAAACATAACAGGTACAACCCCCTTCAAACATTGAGTTGACCCATTCAGGATGGCCGATCGGCTGCCCTGAATTCCGGTAGAAATGGCCTCAAGGGCATTTTGGTCATTTGCACTCAATCCAGGAAAAATCGGTATTACATGATGTCCTTTGGACTGACAAATGCACCCGTGTTCATGGACTATATGAATAGGATCTTTAGACCCTATTTAGACAAGTTCGTGGTGGTTTTCATAGATGACATACTCATCTATTCGAAGACTCACGAGGAGCATGAAAGTCACCTAAAGTTGGTTTTAGAGGTGTTGAAAGAGAAGAAGTTGTATGCTAAGCTCTCTAAGTGTGAATTCTGATTGGAGGAAGTGAAGTTTTTGGGGCATGTAGTATCAAGATGAGGTATAGCTGTTGACCCTAGTAAGATAGAGGCCGTAATGAATTGGGATAGACCAACCACCGTATCAGAATATCGGAGCTTTTTGGTTTAGCAGGCTATTATCGTAGGTTTATTAAAGGTTTTTCCCAGATTGCCCTTCCCTAACCAAGCTAACTAGGAAGAACACCCGTTTTTATGGAATCCCGATTGTGAAAGAGCTTCCTAGAGTTAAAGGAAAGGTTGACCTCGACCCCAGTTTTGGTTTTGCCTGACCCCAATGTACCCTTCGAGGTATATTGTGACGCTTTAGGAAAGGTTTAGGCTGTGTGTTGATGCAAAATAGGCAAGTGGTAGCCTATGCGTCTAGACAACTCAAGCCTCACGAGGTTAATTACCCTACCCATGACCTAGAATTAGCCGCCATAGTGTTTGCCTTGAAGATTTGGAGGCATCACTTGTATGGAGTAAGGTTTGAAGTTTTCTCCGATCATAAGAGTCTTAAGCATCTCTTTGATCAAAAGGAGTTAAACATGAGGCAAAGAAGGTGGATGGAGTTTCTAAAGGACAATGATTTCGGCTTAAGTTACCACCCGGCAAGGCCAATGTGGTTGCCGATGCCTTGAGTCGAAAATCATTACGCTTATCCCATATGATGGTCAAGGAAGTTGAGCTTATAGAGAAGTTTAGGGACATGAATTTGGGGATGTCAATATCAGAAAGGAGTGTGAAGATGTGTCATCTTACAGTAACAAGTGGGTTTAAACAAAGGGTAATGATGGCACAAGTAGAAAATGAGGAGTTTAGGGAGACTCTAGAGGCGGTTAAGGCTGGAAAGCTTAAGGGTTTTGAACAAGGGGCAGATGGTTTGTGGAGGTTTGAAGGGCGGATATGTGTACCGCAAGATGGTGACCTCCGAGAAAGTATCTTGGAGGAGGCCCATAAAAGCCACTTCACCATCCATCCTGGTGCCACCAAGATGTATCAGGATTTCAAGAAGATGTTTGGTGGCCTGATTGAAAAAGGACATAGTAGCCTGGGTTAGTAAGTGCTTAGTCTGTCAAAAGGTGAAGATTAAGCACCAAAAGCCTTCAGGAATGTTGCAACCTTTGCCTATCCCCGAATGGAAGTGGGATAGTATATCTATGGATTTTGTGACCAGCCTACGCCGAACCCAAGCCCCATGACGCTATTTGGGTAATAGTGGAAGGTTAACCAAGTCGGCCCATTTCCTACCCATCAAGTTAACCTTTTCCCTAGATAAGTTGGCCCAGTTGTACATCCAAGAGATAGTAAGGCTACACGGAGTTCCATCGACGATAATCTCGGACCGAGATCCGGTTTACGTCGCGTTTTGGGAAGCCTTTCAAAAGGCGTTTGGTTCTAAGCGGTGCTTAAGCACGGCTTACCACCCTCAAACAGATGGACAATCGGAAGAACTATCCAAACATTGGAGGATATGCTAAGGGCATGTGTTTTGGATAAAAAAGGGAGTTGGGATAAGTACCTTGCTTATCGAGTTCGCGTATAACAATAGTTATCATGCGAGTATCGATATGGCACAGCACGAGGCCTTGTATGGAAGGAAGTGCCAGTCACCTTTGTGTTGGCATGATCTCGGAGAACAAAGCGTTTTGGGACCGGATGTAGTGAGGGAAACCACAGAGCAAATAATAATGATCAAGGATAGAATCTTGACCTGCTAAGCCGACAAAAGAGCTATGCGGACAAGCGGCGAAAGCCGTTAGAGTCCAAGAAGGTGAGCATGTTTTCTTGAGAATAAGCCCCACTCCAGGAATATGTAGAGCCATGAAAGTCAAGAAATTGAGTCCCGATTTCTCGGCCTCTTGAAATCCTTCGAGAGAGTCGAGAGAGCCTAGAAAATAGCCTACCTCCAAATCTGCAAATTTTCATGACGTCTTTCACGTCTCCCAGCTAAGAAATATCAATCCGACCCTAGCCATGTGTTAGAGCTAGAGCATGTACAGTTAATAGAGGACCTAACTTTCAATCTCCACCAACGAGGATCATGGACCGTGGTGTAAGCAGTTGAGGAGTAAGTCTCTTCCTTTGGTGAAAGTCGCGTGGGGACGAGACAAGACGGAGGAGTACACATGGGAGTTGGAATTCGAGATGCGGACGAAGTATCCCGAGCTTTTCTAAGGTAACGATTTCGAGGGCGAAATTCTTTTTAAGGAGGGGAGTAATGTAACGCCCGATTTCTCCTTAGAGTACAAATGACCGAAATGCCCCGAGGTCATTTTTACCCAAATTAAGGGACAGTTGCCCGGAACCTCGATGGGTCAACTCGATGTTTGAAGGGGATTATGCTGTTATGAATGATTTTCGAGGTGAAAATCTCGTTTTCTAAACTTTCGGCTCAAAATGACCAAAATACCCCTTTGTCTACACGGGTAAAAGGTGCCGTTTGAGCCTAGAACTTTTCCAGGAAGTTTAGAATGATGTTTATGAGCAATGTTTGATGTTTAGTTGGCCTGAAGGTCCGGGTAGTTTAGCGCAAAATTACCATTTTGCCCTAGAACGTGTACAGTAAGCCTAATGACGCAATTAAGCAAACCTAAGCAATATTAGGCTCTAATCGAAGATTAATTTATTTCGATAATTAATCTAGAGTCAAAATGATTTATTAAGGTTAATTAGAACCTAAGATTGCTTAGATAAACTCTAATTGCATTCTTTAAATTCAAGATTCCTAGTCATGGAATCTTGAATAGTGTTTTCTCTCTCCAATTCCTTAAATTAAGGAATTGAGCCATACCTCATTTGACCAAAAGAATTATTTTAAATTACTAATCTAATAAGGTTACCCTCCTAATCAAGTCTTGAACCACCTTAATTAACCATTTTCTCACCTAAACACTTGCTTACAAACTCCTAACCAAAACCTTAATCAAAGAAACACTTAAACACATCCTTAAACCACAATTACATGAACAAAAATCCCTTCCCCCTTGGCTGATGTGTTGGCCGAAAATCCCCCTAAAAATGATGCCACATGTTGATTTTTGATGCACTCCAAGCCCATCCTTAGGCCATGCTTTGCCCATACCTTGCCCATGCTTCCAACCATGCTTGCCATGCCTAAGCCCATGCTTTTGTAAGAGATATTTTCCTCCTCCCTTGGCCTTGAAAACCATCATCCATTCCCCCCCAAATCAGCCAACATATCTCATTCTTCTATAAATACCAAGCCTTGATGAACCTTGTCATACTTTGGTTCACTTGGTAAGTTCACACTTCTTGCAAATCCTCTCATTTCCTCTCAAACTTCCTCACCTTAGCTGATTTCTCCCTTCAAGTTTCAAGAGGATTTTCCTTCTCCATTTCATCAAAAACTCAAGCTTTCCTTCCTCTCTTCAAGACTTCTTAAGGTAGGGGTTAAGTTTTGATGATTTTGTTTGTGTTCTTCAAGAAAGTTCTAGTTTTTCTCTTGGTTTCAAACTCTTTTCCCCTTCCCCTTTTTTTCGGCCAAGAGGCCATTTTATAAAAAGAATATGAGCTTGATGATGAGGTTTCAAGATAATGACTTGTTGTTGTCATGTGAGAAACCTCTAAAGCTTGAAACAACTTGGTCTTGGACCATACATGCTTGGATTTCCTTTCTTTTCTTGACTTAAGTTTCGGTTTTCCTTTCCTCTTTCCCTTAAGGATTTCAGTTTTCTTCTTTGGATTTGAACAAAGTTTGTAAAATATGTCTAGTAGATCACAAAAGTTTTGTTAAGAAAGTTAATCTTATGATTTCAAAGAGCTCTAAGCTTACCCTTGCCAACCTTAAAGTTGGTCGGCCGTTCTAAGAGTTTTACTCTAGATTGAAGCCCATGAGCAATAAAATAAAGAATATGACTTAGTCCTTGTAGTTTTGTTTAGACAAAGTGATGAACTTTGGGTCCATTTCTTTAAGCTTGATGATGAGTTCAAACCTTAAGATTTCTTTTGAAGTCTAGGTGCTAAGAACTCTAAAGCTTGCCTTATGATACATAATGGGTTGAGGTTTATGTTCCTCTAAAAGTCTTGCAAGAGCTCTAGTTAAGATAAAAATAGTTGCATTCATGTTTAAATTTATGCCTTGCATCTCATGTTTATTTTGATGCTATCACTAATTTCACAAGAGTAAATGAATGAACTTGCATTACCATATTTAAATTCCCAAGCTTGCATTTCATGTTTATATTTCAAGTCATCACTTAATCCTTAAAGATAATAATGAAGTTGCATCTCATATTTATTTTATGCTCTCACTTTACTTTCTAATGAAGAGTAAAATAAAGTGCATAGCATGTTTAAGATTTTGTTATCACCTAAATACTCTAGAGCTCAAAGACTTGCCCTAAGTATCCTAAAAAGGGAACTCTAGTAAAAAGAAATGGATGAGTTTTAGTATGATTTCAATAATGGTTTGATTTTGTAAAATGTGAGAATGATTTAAGAAAATGTTGGAAAACCGTTTTATGAGGTCTCAAGATGTTTAAATAGTTTGGAATGTGTCAAAAATCATGTTTTCTCAAATTTCAGGTTCTGGTAATCGATTACCATCCATGTAATCGATTACCAGAAGGTTTTGAAGAACTTTTGGTTTGGTAATCGATTAGAGGCAGTGTAATCGATTACCACGGCTTTTTCATGCCCAAAACCTTTTCCCTGTAATCGATTACCTGATAGTGTAATCGATTACTATGTTCTTTATTTTCCGAAACGATTTAACCTAAGTAATCGATTACCATTGTATGTAATCGATTACCCTTGTTTTTGAAACCCAGAATGAATTGAGCTCCTGGTAATCGATTACTAGGAACATGTAATCGATTACCAGAACACCTTTTGTTTTCTAAAAATGTCCCAAGAGAAAACTAGTAACTTATATGCATTTCAACCCAAGAGATTATGTGATTTTATGGGTTCATGATTTCGGTTCTATGTTTGGCTACTGTATAAATGCTGTTCTAAGGTGTTAAATGTGTAAAATTATGTTGAGTGAAGCAAGGATCGATTTAGAAAAGTTAGAAAAGAATAAATAATTAAAAAGGGATTAGAGATGAGAATTCTAGAACACCTTAATGCAAGAAATGCAAATCTGTTCTAGCATGATTAATTCAAGGATAAATGATTCATAATTAGTAAGACATGTACAAGATCCCTTCATAAATAATTAGGTGTTGATTTCTAAGTTTAAGACGATGATAAGAGATTTAAAGTGGTTTATAACTTAGAGAACATGCCTAGGATTCCCTCATAATTGGTCTAGGAATTAATTATGGAGCCTTAGGCGAAGATGGATCTTAAAAAGGGTCACGAATGGAGATTTTAGAGCCCCGTAAGCACATGATATTTTCTGCCCTTTTATGATAAGTGCTGATTGGAATTTTGGTGAGTTCAAATCTTAGAGAAAAGTTTAAGTGTCATCCCCTTGAGGGTAATAAAGATGCAAATACAAGTTTAAAGCCCGTAAGGGTCAAAGCATAAGATACTATGAGATAGGTGGACGAGAGAATACGATTATGATGATGAACCTCGTGCACACTTATGATGATGTGATTATGTTAGTTCCTTGAGCATGAAACTTTATGTGCATAATTTGATTTGGTGATATGATGAAATGTTGTGTTTGAGATGCATAATGTTTTGAAAATATGAATGAAATTGAGAAATATGCTCATGTGAACTAGAAAGTTATTGCAATGAGAAAGTTCCATGAAAATGATGCATGTGACTGAAATTATGTGGCATGACTCAAATTTGAGGAAATTCGGAGAGTAGCTGTTATGCCGAATTTCCGTCAAATTTGAGGGATATAAGAAAGTTTTTGAGAAAAATGATGTTTAAATGATATGCCGAGACGTACTTCTCCTCTTGGTGAGGAGAAGGTAAAACCATGAGGGCATAGGCATTAGCCTGCCAAAGCGGACAAAGTCGCTGGTCTTAACCAGTCGATGCGTTTCGAAGAAGGAAAAGTATATGATGTTTAAAGTGACACACCGAGACGTACTTCTCCTCTGTGAGGAGAAGGTAAAACCGTGAGGGCATAGACATTAGCTTGCCAAAGCGGACAAAGTCGTTGGTCTTAACCGTCGATGCGTTTCGAAGAAGGAAAAAGTCCCATGATGGGTGATCCTTAGGCCCCTTACCCGTACTCTGGAGTCGGATTATGATGATTATGATGAATATGTTTATGTTTATGATTCGCTTATCAAGAGGATAAGTAAGAACTAGTGACGACTAGTTAAGGTATGAGCTCATAGCCTAGTTTAAGGGGTGCGGTTACTATTATGATTGGTGTCACAAGAATGAGAAAAGGAAAGATGTTCAAGAGAAAAGTTACATGCCACTTATATGTTGTTTGTTATTTGTTTGATTTACCTAAAGTGCTGCCATGCATCCATGAAATATTATGTTGCATACATGCATTAAGAATCATTATAAAAGACATGGACCTTGGATAAATACCTTTGCAAAAACCTCATAATGAACCTATGCATGCTTAACCTTTTCATAATAAACCCAAGGTTCCTGGGACGTAAACGATGACACTAGGATAGAGGATTTCCCTAATGAGATTCTTTAGCAAGAATTCTCACCCCTCTCTCTGTTCCTTTCCGTTACGTCTTCAGTAAGATGGCGTCGTTCGTGATTTTTGTTGACCCGCCTACGTGGGAGGTGCACTATGACCCCGAGCATCAGTCCTACCACTTCAAGGGTCATTGCGAGGTGCGCGTTTTTGCATACGTGGGACGCCTTTGCCTTTCCAGTCTCCAGCTTCCATTCACTCCGACCTCCTCCTTTGGCGACGACATGATTTTCGAGAGGACGCGCCCCCATGACGAGAGAACCGCCATGCCCGACCCTCGTCCTCGAGTGCATGATCATCCGGAGTCGTATCCCTCATACGCCGCTGGGAGACCTATCAGGACTCACTAGCCGATCTATTCGGAGGATTCCGCCCTTCGGTGCCTTTGGCTCGAGGGGTAGCGAGGATACATCTCCCAGAGGCCTGTGAGGCGGGTACGTCAGCCCGAGAGACGTCCTTGCCGAGGTGGTCACGTCGCTCGATCCGCATGCCCACGTCTCCTCTTCGATGGGCCACATCCGAGGAGCTTCGGCATTCGTAGGCTACATATCTCCGAGGATTTGCGTCGTCCGTAGGTGTTGGAGGAGAGTCTTAGTTTGGGAGTATCTTTTGGGGTTGTTCCATGTATTTGTCTTCATGTTTCTTATTTTATGTTATTGAACTGCAAGCTCTCCCACTAGTATGGGTAAGACTTTATATTTCTGTTGTGATGTACTAAACTATGTTATCTAATGTGATGAGGAATGATGTTTATGATGGATGTGTTCTTTAATGCTTATGTTCTGTATTTTATTTATTCTTCCGCTTCACGTTGTATATGTTATGCGCAAAGGCTCGCACTTTGTTTTATATGAATCATTTCAAAAAAAAAAATTACCCGTATTTTCCGCTAAGTATTTTGTAAATGAATTTAAAGAAAAGTAATAACTAATAATTAGTCTTGATACGTCCTAGGCGTATTGGGATTAAATATTAGGGTGTTACATTTTGGTATCAGAGAGTTCAATCTCACGAGCTTGAGGATTGGACTAACCATGCTTTAAAGGCATGTTACGGTAGTATGTCATGTATAGTGCTTAGCGTTAGAGATAAGCTATAGGATAGGCATTCATGACCTTGTCTGCTTGTGCCATGGTAACTAGCTCATTTAGCTTGGAATATTGAGCCTGATCACCTCGGTATTTGTTAACTTGTGTGCTTAGGGACCAATGTCACACCGGAGCAAATAGGAACGCAACGCCGCGTGAACAAGGAAATGAGACTGTCTGCCTACGCGAAATGGCTAGGGCGATGGAACACATGTTCGACCGCATGAATCAACCAAGGGATGCTGCTCAAGGTCCCCCGCCTGAAGCCGTGGAACAAGCCCGTTTGGGGAGTTCCGCAAGGCTAATCCCCCAACCTTTCGTGGAGCTCTGAATCCCAAGGCTGATGAGTGGATCAAGAACATGGAAAAGATCTACTCCGTTGTTGCCTGTTCGGTAGGAACAGAAAGTCACCTTTGCTGCCTATATGATGGAAGCCAACGCTGGGTTTTGGTGGCCGGCACCAGAAGACTACTAGAAGCTACGGGCGCAGCCATCAATTGGGAGCGTTTAAGACGTACTTCTATGAGAAGTATTTCCCAGAGTCCGTGAAGAACGCCAAGGACATTGAGTTCATGTAGTTGGTCCAAGGTGGGATGTCCGTCGCCCAAGTCAGGCGAAGTTTGAAGAATTGATCAAGTTCTCACGGGTTTTCCAAGGGAACCCGATGAGATATGGAAGTGTGTTAAGTTTGAGGCCGGTTGAGGGCTGAACTTAACTTCGTTGTGGCACACATGGAGATTAGGGACTTCCCGACCCTAGTCAACAAGTGCCGAATCATCGAAGATGGGCACAAGAAGATGAGTGCCGCAAGGGTGGATCGTCCCGTGGTTTGGGACCTCAAGCCCCGAAGTTCAAACCATCAAATCAGACTCAAACGAGGAACCACTACCATCCCTACCAATCCAACCAGTTCAAGCATCAACAACCACAACAACATCATCAACCACAATAACAAAGAGGACCCAACAATCAATCATCCGGCAACACCCAAGCCCGCCTTTAACCCCAACGGCCGAGGGCAACCATCAAGGAGGAGTGAGCGGTCCTCGCAACAACAACAACAATAATCAACAAAGAGGGCCCAACGGGAACAAGAACAAGGCACCCCAAGGAGCCCTCCTCTCCTCAGAACCGACAGCCTGAGTGCCCCCGTTGTGGAAAGAATCATGGAATCGTCCCGCCTAGCCCACAAGGAGTATGCTTCAAGTGTGGCAAGCTCGGCCACTATGCAAAGGATTACAGAAGCAATGGAGGGTCATCAAGTCAAAATCCCCGACCGCAACATCAAGGACGGATCTTTACCCTCAACGCGGAGGACGTGAACGATCAACGACCTCATCGAAGGTAAGTGCAAACTAAATGGTATAACCTTAACTGTGCTATATGACTCTGTGCTACTCATTCTTTTATCTCACATGCTAGTGTCGAGTCTCTAAATTTGCAAGTTTCTAAGCTTCCTTTTGATCTCATTGTTTCTACTCCTGCCAACCGTCCTGTACATACATGTAACTGTTGTTTAAATTGCCATCTTACTTTTGAAAATAGATCCTATGTCATAGATTTGATTTGTTTACCTTTGAAAGACATAGGAATAATCCTTGGCATGGATTGGCTTCACGCTAACCATGTGTTGCTAGACGTTATACCAAATCTGTCATTTTTCGTCATCCCCCTAGCAAGACTAGTCAAACCTTGAAACTTTATGTGAATGCCGTAGATGTCTTCTGTATGGAGAAAACTAAAGGATATGTCCTTCTAGCCGCTAGCGAGGTAGACTTTGAGCAGAACATAGATGACATTCCTGTGTAAGAGAGTACCCCAGGTATTTCCAGAGATACCCAGAGTTCCCTCCCGAGAGAGGTGGAGTTCTCCATCGAGTTGGTTCGGAACGGGACCTATCTCGATAGCCCGTATAGGATGTCACCCTTGGAGTTGAAGGAATTGAAAACCCAGTTGGAGGAGTTGTTAGAAAAGAGTTTTGTTAGACCTAGTGCCTCAGGTAGCCCTTTTGTTTGTTAAGAAAAAGGATGGGAGCATGAGATTATGTATAGACTATAGTCAATTGAATCGTGTGACGGTGAAAAATAAATACCCTTTGCCTAGGATTGATGATCTTATGGACCAGTTGAAAGGAGCGGTGGTATTCTCCAAGATTGATTTGAGGTCGAGATACCACCAAATTTGAGTAAAAGATGAGGATATACCTAAAACCGCCTTTAGGACACGGTACGGACACTTTGAGTTCGCCGTGATGTGTAACATCCTAATATTTAACCCCAATACGCCTAGGACGTATCAAGACTAATTATTAGTTATTACTTCTCTCTAAATTCATTTATAAAATACTTAGCGGAAAATACGGTAATTTTTTTTTTGAAGTGATTTATATAAAACAAAGTGCGAGCCTTTGCGCGTAACATAAACAACGTGAAGCGGAAGAATAAATAAAACATGCAGAACATAAGCATTAAAAAACACACCCATCATAAACATCATTCCTCATTAGATAATATAGTTTAGTACATCACAATAGAAATATAACAAAACATAAAGTCTTACCCATCCTCCAGAGCTTGCAGTACAATAACATAAAATAAGAAACATGATAACCAATACATGAAACATCCCCAAAAGATAAACACCCAACTATCACTACCCTCCCACTCCAAGCCTACTAGTGACGCTGATCCTCAGGGGAGATGTAGCCCGCGCTGGCGAGCTCCTCCGATGTAGCCCAACGAGCGGAGATCTAGGCATGGGAATCGAGGGAACAACATGGCCTCCGCATCGTGGTCACCTTTCGGGTGTCGAACGCGCCTCGCATGCCTTGGCTGGGGTGACCGTCCCCGCTGCCTCCGAGACCCATAGGAAACGAAGGGGAAGAGTCCTCCAGGAAGGATGGGCACCATGGGCCTGCTCTGGTCGTGTCCTCTCAAAGACAGGTCGTCGCCAAAGGGTGAAGTCAGATCAAAGCAATAGTTGGAGACGGGGAAAGCAAAAGGGCGTCCCACGTATGCAAAAATGCACACCTCGCAATGACCCTTGAAGTGGTAAGACTGATGCTCGGGGTCTAAGTGCACCTCCCATGTAGGCGGGTCAATGAAATCACGAACGACGCCATCGATATTGAAGACGTAACGGAAAGAAATAGAGAGGGTGAGAATTCTTACTAAAGAATCTCAGGAGGAAGTCCTCTATCCTAGTGTCATCGTTTACATCCCAGGAACCTTGGGTTTATTATGAAAAGGTTAAGCATGCATAAGTTCATTATGAGGTTTTCACAAAGGTATTTATCCAAGGTCCATGTCTTTTATAATGATTCTTAATGCATGTATGCAACATAATATTTCATGGATGCATGGCAGCACTTTAGGTAAATCAAACAATAATTCAAACAACATTTGAGTGGCATGAAACTTTTCTTTGAACATCTTTCCTTTTCTCATACTTGTGACACCAATCATAATAGTAACCGCACCCCTTAAACTAGGCTATGAGCTCATACCTTAACTAGTCGTCACTAGTTCCTACTTATCCTCTTGATAAGCAAATCATAAACATAAACATATTCATCTTAATCATCATAATCCCGACTCCAGAGTACGGGTAGGGGCCTAAGGATCACCCATCATGGGACTTTTTCCTTCTTCGAAACGCATCGACTAGTTAAGACCACGACTTTGTCCAATTTGGCAGGGCTAATGTCTATGCCCTCACGGTTTTACCTTCTCCTCACGGAGTAGGAGAAGTACGTCTCGGTGTGTCACCTTAAACATCATATACTTTCATTCTTCGAAACGCATCCACTGGTTAAGACCAATGACTTTGTCCGCTTCGGTATGGCTCGACGTCCATACCCCACGGGTTTACTTTCTCTCATCCTAGCAGGAGAAATGCGTCTCGGCATATAACTTTAAACTTCATATGTCTCAAAAAATTTCTTTTTGTCCCTCAAATTGACGGAAATTCGGCATAAACGAGCACCACGAATTTCCTCAAATTTGAGTCTTGCCACATAACTTACATAATGCATGTTATCTCACAAAATCCTCCATCAAGAAAACTTTTCAATCATGACAACATACTTTCTCTAATTCATTTCTATCACATAGTCTCATGCATTATGCTCATAATATACCGAAAACATCACAACAGCATATCACAAATCCATATATTCTCATACTCATGATATTAACACATTCATTCATATCACAAGCATACTCACTTGGTCTCATTCACATCACACTCCCTATCTCATATTGTCTTATGCTTTGGCCCTTACGGGTCTTAAACTTAAGTTCCAATCATTCTAACGCTCATAGTACATCTTTATTCCACTTAAGAGATCATTACTTATAATTCTTACTAAGATTTAGGCTTACTAAAAATTCCAAACAGCATTATGCATCTTGGGCAGAAAATCATCATATGATTACGGGTTCTAAAATCTTCGTTTTAAATCCTTTTCCGGTCCGTCTTCGCCTAAGGCTTCATAATCAATCCCTAAACCAATTATGAGGGATTCCTAGGCATGTTTACTAAGTTATAATTCACTTTTTCTCAATTTAGCTTTGCTGGACAGAATCACATTTTGCCATGTCTAAGTGTGCTAGAATTCCTATTTTAAGTCCTTATCATTACCTTAAGCTTAGTAATTAATACCTGATCATTTATGAAAGGTTTTTATGCATATCCTACTGATTATGAACCATTTACACTTGAATTAATTATGCTGGAACATAATTGCATTTTTCCAATTCTAAGTGTTCTAGAATCCTCATTTTAAGTCTTTTCTAATTACTTATTTTTTTTCCTAACTTCTCTAAAACGTTCCTTACTTCACTCAAGCATAAGTGTACACATTTTATCACCTTAAAACAGTTTGTACAGTAGCCAATCAGGGAGGTAAAACGAAATGAAACAATCATAAAATCACATAAAATCATGACTTAAAAGCACATAAGTTACTAGTTTTCTCTTGGAATGGTTTTTAAGAACTCAAATCTCTTTTAGAACTCAATTTATCTCATTAAAATCATGTAATTATACATGAGGGCAGTAGCTAAATCAATTTGCTCATAAAATAGATTTAAAACATATAATCTCATTCATAATGTTCCTTAGGTACTCCTAAGCTTAGAAAAATTCCAAAACATGGCTATGGGCACTTGTGATTAGATGAACTCACACCAAGCCCATCATCATCACCACAAGGCCGAAATGGCTTCATTGAAAAAGCCAACGTTTTCTTAAAACTTTACATTGGATACTTGGGAAAGTCTTTGACTCTAGACCATTTAGGTGGTGACATAAATTTAAACATGCTATGCAACTCATTTTACTCTTCTTTTAGAAAATAACGTAGAGCATAAAATAAATATGAGGTGCACTCATTTATTAGAGTTTAAGTGATGGCCTAAAATATAAACATGATAGACAAGAAAGTAAACATGAAATGCAAGGTTCAATTCTTTATTTTAGTGCTCTAGGCCTCTTGGGTGTTTACTGTAACGCCCAATTTTTACTATAATTTTCACTATCATTAGGAATTACCGAATCACCATAGGTAAATATTATATAAAATTTGAGACCAAACAATCCTTAATAAAGGAATATAACGTTAGAAGAGAAGTTAGGAGCAATTCGTGCAAGTATTGCAAACCCAAATTTTCTGTACGTGTAAAATGACCAAAATGCCCCTGAGGTTATTTTACTCAGAAAATGAGGATCGTGGGCCCCACCCATCCTCAAGAGGGATGTTTTGATGTTAATAAGGGATTGTTTGTGTTATGTGTGTTAATAGAGGAGAAGAATCCTAATTTTGAGCTCGACGCGCGAAATGACCAAAACGCCCTTGCGGCCGTTTTAACTCCGAACGTGCCGACTAAGCTCAAACCTCACTAAAATGTGTTAAAAGGTGTTTTTAAGCCATGATTAACCATTGGTTAAGCTCGGGTGGTCTCGGGCAATTTTTAAGTAAAATGACCGTTTTGCCCTGTCTTTGTGTAGTTTTACAAATTTTGAGATTTTTGATTCGTGTAACGAAACCTAAGCAATATTAGGCTCAAATTAAAGCTTATTAAATTCTAATTATTAATCTAGAGTCAAAATTATTTATTTAAATTGATTAGAACCTAAAATTGCTTTAAAACACTCAAATTGCTTACTAATTCACCTAAGCCCTTAATCGTAAATTCTCTAAATTGCATGAATACCTTACCTACACCTAAATAATGCATGGAACACACAAATTTCTCCTCCTTGGGCTGTAATGGACGAAATTATTGATGCCATTATGCATCAGAATAATTGCCCAAAGATACACTAAAACAAAATGCCAAAAATTCCCTAAAACATGGCATAAAACATGCCTTAAACAAGGAATGATTTTCCTCCCTTTGTTCCCCATGAAAATCCATCAGCCTTCCTCCTTCATTTGTCCATTTATGAGCTTCAAAATCTCTATAAATAGGCATGCTTGAAGAGGTGTTAGAAGCCTTTGATCATAACTTACACAATTCTAGTTCTTAGAAGCACCAAAAGCTCTCATTTCCTCCTCCTCTTGGCTGAATTCTTTCTTCAAGTTTTCAAGAATATTTTCTTTCATTTCACTCCAAGAAACCAAGTTCTCTTCCTTTCCTTCAAATCAGATTAGGTAGGGAGTTGTTTCTAAGTTCATTTTATGCTATGACAAGTTATGTTTCTAGCTCAAAAATGATGATTTCATGGACTTTCTTCTAGCTCTCAATTTCGGTTTTGTTTTCCCTTTTCTTTTAAAAACATTTCAGCCTTATGGCCTAGATTATGATGAGACCATGGTTTGATGATGAGGTTCTTGAGTGTTGGTTGCAAAGCCATCACAAATTAGACCTCTAAAACTTGAAGGTTTCACTAGTTTTTAAAGCTTTACAATTTCTGTTTTTCTTTCCTTATTTTTCTTTAATGATTTTGGCCAAATGGCCTAAGAAGGAATATGATGATAGCTTGATGATGAGGACCTTGAGTGTTGGTTGTAAATCCATCACAAGTTAGGCCTTTAAAGCTTGAAAATTCCACTTGATGCAAAACTTTAAAGAATGATGTTTTTATGATGTAAAAATAAAGATCTTGAGTTTAGAACTTGAAAGATGTATTTTTCACTTTGTCTTGCTAAGATATATATATTGGGTTGAATTTATATTTCTCTAAAGTCTTGGAAGAGCTCTAGTAAAGAAATAAAAGGAACTTGCATCCATGTCTAAGTTTATGCCTTGCATAACCATGTTTACTTTTAATGTCATCACTAAATTCTCAAGAATAAATAAATGAACTTGCATATCTCATGTTTAAATTTCCAAGCTTGCATTTCATGTTTATATTTCAAGTTGTCACTTAATCTTCAAAGATAATAAAGAGGATGCATCTCATATTTATTTTATGCTCTCACTTTATTTTATAATGGCTAAAAGAATCAACGCATGACATGTTTATTTTTATGTCATCACCTAAAGATCCTAGAGCTCAAAGACTTGCCCAAGTATCACAAGCAAAGAAATAAGATTATTGGAGTTAAAGAATTGATTCTTTAAGAAGTCTTGAGATTGGAGCTTAAAAAGATGTAATAATAATTCTCTTTTCCCTTCACCGGTCCAGTCGGATTACGGCTCCGATTTCTTAAGATTCTCCTCCACTGGTCCTATGCGGACTCCCCGCTCAGTTTCTTGCATCATGTTTATATTTCAAGCTCTTGCATCATGTTTAATTTTCAAGTTATCACCTTAAATCTTAAAGATAAAGAAATGGTTTTGCATATCATGTTTATAATTCCAAGTTATCACCTTATAATGACAAGATTAAAATGAGGTTGCATAGCATGTTTATGATTCTAAGATATCACATAAATCTCTTAAGATCAAGACTTGCTCCTTTTATCTTAAGTGAAAATTTTAATCATGAACATTCTTTCAATGTATAAAACGGCCTCATGATTGAGGAAGGCCTAAAGTCCTATGACTTTTTCAATTTTAACAAAAAGAATTAGTTTCTAAAGGAGTTTCAAGGTTTTACAAATATTTTACGGTAAACCAATATCACATGTGTACTTGAAATGTGACTTCTAGCAATTATATGAGGTTCATGATTCGGCCACTAATCTGAGTTTAGTACTACTGTATGATGATGGTTTAATATGTTTGAAGTTGTGATAATCATGGTTTATTGCTGAGAGAATGATTCATAATTGGTTTAGTAATTAATTTTAGCACCATAAGGAAAGCCGGTAACGAAAAGGGTTAAAAATGCAACTTCTAGCATACCGTGAAGCCTTAAATATAACTTGCTGCCTATGCTGTCCCATATAGTTTAATAATATTCTTAAGGCTTATAATTAATGGTAATGATGATAATGAATCCTTTAGATGCATGATTAATTAGTTTGATAATTAAGATTACCCGATTCTAAAGTTTCGGTTGTTTAAGACGTTTTTCGGTAAGAATTTATGATGATGGTTCTTTGAAGTTTGAAATGATAAGTCTATGTAGTGATTTGATGCTTATTAAGTATTTGAATCATTGAATGACTTCATAGTTTGCATGATATAGTTGCTGTTGCAAACAATGAGAATGTTTATGCATCTTGATGATTATGAATTAGAGTTATATTATGATATAACATGCAAAGACTTAATGGTGACTTAAAATTATGAGGAAATGATCCTTTGGACCCATCAGACTATAGGTGGTGAAAAGGTGATTCTTGCCCCTAGCCTGTTCTCTCAAAAGGGTAGAGTTGGGACATTAACTTATCAAAATGGGATAAGTATATGCTAGTGACGACTAGTAAGGTATGAGCTCATAACCTAGATTACTCCCAAAAGGGTGGAGTATAGGGTGGCCCAAGGAAAATAATGATGATGATGACAATATTTTAAGTCACCTAGGACACTAAAGGAATGAAATATGTGCACTATGTCTTGTGCATAGCTATTATGGTATGATGTTCTTCTGCATAGCATTTATGAGATGATGATGGAAATATGATGTTCTTCTATGCATAGTATTTATGATATGATGATGAGAAATATGATGTTCTTCTATGATGAGAAATATGATGTTCTTTTATGCATAGTATTTATGATATGATGATGAAGAATACGATGTGTTGATAAAAGGAAAAGTTCATTATAAACATGACATGCTAAGTTTATGATGCATTATAAGACGCATGATTAAAACGAACCTCGGTAAAGTATATTTTTGAACTTAATAAATCAATCTTAGCATGCTCACTATTTCATAATAACCCCGAGGTTCCTGGGGACGATGATGATGACACAATGCATCATGAGGTGAGTACCTTACTGAGATTCTTTTTATAAGTTTCTCACTCCCTCTATTTTTCTTTCCATCTCGTCTTCAGAAACAAGGAAGCGTTCGTGAATCACATTGAGGCTTTCAGGGTAGCTGAACTATCCTGCTAGTTTCACTCATATATTTCAGATATCTATCCCTATCCCTGGAGTGTTATAACTAGGTGCCATTAATGGATGTCCTTCCATCCATATATTATTTATGTTTTGTTAGATTGCCTACACTTAGTCTTATTCTGTTGGTAGGCAAAATATCTATATGATATGTAATTATGGATGCTATGATGGAGCCAATATATTATGATGTGATGTTTGTAAATTCCTATGTGTCTTTTAAATTTTGCTAAATCATTCACGTTAAGCGCGGCTCACGTTTTCAATTATGTTTAAAAAAAAATGGCTCGTAATTTCACTAAGTATTTTCAAAGCATGATTAGGGAACTGAAGCAAAGAGTAAAGTCTAGTAATTAATCAGTACTCCTAGGTGTATTGGGTTAATTATTAGGTGTTACATTTACCCCAAATCAACAATCAACTTTAAGGTTGAAATAGGTAGGCTTTGAGATTTATTAAGTAATGATGCACATTCTTGTTTTAATCTTTAAGTTGCTTAGTGATAGCTTGAAAATAAACATGCTATGCAAAGCATAAAAGTAAACATGAATGCAACTCCTTTTTAATCTTAACTAGAGCTCTTACAAGACTTTAAAGGAACATAAAAACCTCAACCCATTATGTATCATAAAGTGAGCTTTAGAGTTCTTAGCATCAAGACACCAAGGAAGTCTTATGTTCTTCGAACACCATCATCAAGCTCAAGGAAACGATTTTTCAAGAGACAACCTTTCAATCAAACATAAAAGGGCTACCTTAACATTTTTAGCAAATTTTTTTCAAGAGAGGAAAGGAAAAACCGAAACCATTGAAGAAAAAGAAATAAAAACCAAAGCTTGAACAAGGCAAAAAGGAAAAACCGAAACCTTAGAGGAATGAAGGCCAAAACTTTGAACTAGGAAAAACCAAGGAGGAACCGGAATCATAAAGGAAAGGAAATGAAAAACCAAAACTTTGAACTTGCAAAGAAAAGGAAAAACCGAGTTTGTATATGGTCCTAGACCAAGATCCAAGCTTTAGAGGTTTCTCTCATGGCAAACACCAAACTATCTCCATGAGACCTCATCATCAAGCTAAAGATTGGTTTGTAAAATGGCCTCATGGCCGAAAATACAAAGGGGAAGAAAAAGAGTTTGAAACCAAGAGAAAACTAGAAACTTTTCTCAAAGAAAGTAAAGAAAACTTGAAAGAAAACCCCTACCAAGTGAAATCTTCAAAGCTTTGAAAGAAAGCTTGAGTTTGCAAGGAAATGAGAAGACAAAATCTTCTCTTGGTGAGCAACAAGGATTCGGCCTCCAAAGGTTCTCAAGGAAGATGATTTTTCCTTGAGGATGCAAGCTTGGAAATGGTGAGGTTTAGTGTTTAGGAGGTGTTTTAAGGTATGAGAGTGGTGGTTTGAGGTTGTTTGTGGTGGCTCAAGGTGGTGGTGGTGGTTCTTTGAGGAAGGAAGAAAAAGAACTTAGAGGAAGGGAAAATGAGAGAAAATGAGAGAAAGTGCAAGAAAACTCAACTTAGCAAATGATCAAAAAGGTGTCCAAGCTTTCCAAGGTGTGATATTTATAAAGAATGAAATGTTGTGGCTGATTTAGGGGAAGAGCTGGCTGAAATTTTGGCCTTGGGAGGGAAGGAAAATATCTTCTAAAGCTTGTCTTGGAAGCTTGGTTTAAGTCCTAGCTTAGGTGTAGTCAAGTCCTAGCTTTGGCATAGCCTTTTTGGATGAAATTTGAAATCAATATTTGATGGATTTTGGGGGAGAATTCCGCCAAATCTACAGCCAAGAGGGAGGGAAAAATCATCCATGTAATTGTGGTTTAATGATGCATTTAGGTGTTTCATTAATTAAGGTTTGGGTTAGGTGTTTGTGAGAAAGTGTTTAGGTGTAATAAAGGTTAATTAGGGTCATCAAGGCTTGGTTTAGGGGGTGTTCTAATCTAGATTAACAATTTTAAAATCATTCTTTTGGTCAAAAAGGTTGTAGACAAGTTTCCTTAATTTAAGGAAGTTGGAGAGAGAAATACTATTCATTACTTTTTGATTAGTAGTCTTGGATTAAAGAATGAAATTAGAATTTGACTAAGCAATTTTAGTTTCTAATCAACCTTAATAAATCATTTTAACTCTAGATTAATTATCGAAATAAATTAATCTTCGATTAGAGCCTAATATTGCTTAGGTTCTGAATTACTTTATTAGGCGCATTGTACACGTTCTAAGGGTAAAATGGTAATTTGCACTAAAACTGTTCGAGACCTTCTGGCTCGGCTAAACATCAAATATTACTCTAAAACATCATTCTAAACTTCCTGGAAAAATTCTGGGCTCAAACGGCACCTTTTACCTGTAGTACTAGGGTATTTTGGTCATTTTGAGCCAAAGTTTAGAAAATGAGATTTTCACCTCGGATATCAAACATAACAGGTACAACCCCCTTCAAACATTGAGTTGACCCATTCAAGGATGGCCAGGGCTGCCCTTTTAATTAGGAATGGCCTCAGGGCATTTTGGTCATTTGCACTCAATAGGAAAAATCGGTATTACATGATGTCCTTTGGACTGACAAATGCACCCGCGTGTTCATGGACTATATGAATAGGATCTTTAGACCCTATTTAGACAAGTTCGTGGTGGTTTTCATAGATGACATACTCATCTATTCGAAGACTCACGAGGAGCATGAAAGTCACCTAAAGTTGGTTTTAGAGGTGTTGAAAGAGAATAAGTTGTATGCTAAGCTCTCTAAGTGTGAATTCTGGTTAGGAAGTTAAGTTTTTGGGCATGTAGTATCAAGATGAGGTATAGCTATTGACCCTAGTAAGATAGAGGCCGTAATGAATTGGGATAGACCAACCACCGTATCGGAAATACTGAGCTTTTTGGGTTTAGCAGGCTATTATCGTAGGTTTATTAAAGGTTTTTCCCAGATTGCCCTTCCCTAACCAAGCTAACTAGGAAGAACACCCGTTTTCATGGAATCCATTGTGAAAAGAGCTTCCTAGAGTTAAAGGAAAGGTTGACCTCTACCCCAGTTTTGGTTTTGCCTTACCCAATGTACCCTTCGAGGTATATTGTGACGCTTCTGGGAAAGTTTTAGGCTGTGTGTTGATGCAAAATAGGCAAGTGGTAGCCTATGCGTCTAGACAACTCAAGCCTCACGAGGTTAATTACCCTACCCATGACCTAGAATTAGCCCATAGTGTTTGCCTTGAAGATTTGGAGGCATCACTTGTATGGAGTAAGGTTTGAAGTTTTCTCCGATCATAAGAGTCTTAAGCATCTCTTTGATCAAAAGGAGTTAAACATGAGGCAAAGAAGGTGGATGGAGTTTCTAAAGGACAATGATTTCGGCTTAAGTTACCACCCAGGCAAGGCCAATGTGGTTGCCGATGCCTTGAGTCGAAAATCATTACGCTTATCCCATATGATGGTCAAGGAAGTTGAGCTTATAGAGAAGTTTAGGGACATGAATTTGGGGATGTCAATATCAGAAAGGAGTGTGAAGATGTGTCATCTTACAGTAACAAGTGGGTTTAAACAAAGGGTAATGATGGCACAAGTAGAAAATGAGGAGTTTAGGAAGACTCTAGAGGCGGTTAAGGCTTGGAAGCTTAAGGGTTTTGAACAAGGGGCAGATGGTTTGTGGAGGTTCGAAGGGCGGATATGTGTACGCAAGATGGTGACCTCCAGAAAGTATCATGGAGGAGGCCCATAAAAGCCACTTCACCATCCATCCTAATGCCACCAAGATGTATCAGGATTTAAAGAAGATGTTCTGGTGGCCGGATTGAAAAAGGACATAGTAGCCTGGGTTAGTAAGTGCTTAGTCTGTCAAAAGGTGAAGATTGAGCACCAAAAGCCTTTAGGAATGTTGCAACCTTTGCCTATCCCGAATGGAAGTGGGATAGTATATCTATGGATTTTGTGACCAGCCTACCCGAACCCAAGCCACCCATGACGCTATTTGGGTAATAGTGGACAGGTTAACCAAGTCGGCCCATTTCCTACCCATCAAGTTAACCTTTTCCCTAGATAAGTTGGCCCAGTTGTACATCCAAGAGATAGTAAGGCTACACGGAATTCCATCAACGATAATCTCGGCCCAAGATCCGCGGTTTACGTCGCGTTTTTGGGAAGCCTTTCAAAAGGCGTTTGGTTCTAAGCTCTGCTTAAGCACGACTTACCACCCTCAAACAGATGGACAATCGGAAAGAACTATCCAAACATTGGAGGATATGCTAAGGGCATGTGTTTTAGATAAAAAGGGAGTTGGGATAAGTACCCGCGCTCATCGAGTTCGCGTATAACAATAGTTATCATGGGAGTATCGATATGGCACCGCACGAGGCCTTGTATGGAAGGAAGTGCCAGTCACCTTTGTGTTGGCATGATCTCGGAGAACAAAGCATTTTGGGACCGGATGTAGTGAGGGAAACCACAGAGCAAATAAGAATGATCAAGGATAGAATCTTGACTCTCAAGCTAACAAAAGAGCTATGCGGACAAGCGGTGAAAGCGTTAGAGTTCCAAGAAGGTGAACATGTTTTCTTGAGAATAACCCCCACTATAGGAATAGGTAGAGCCATGAAAGTCAAGAAATTGAGTCCCCGATTTCCGCACCTCTTGAAATCCTTCAGAGAGTCGGACACCGCTACAAAATAGCCCTACCTCCAAATCTGTCAAATCTTCATGACGTCTTTCACGTATCCCAACTAAGAAAATCAATCGAACCCTAGCCATGTGTTAGAGCCAGAGTGTAACACCCTAATAATTAACCGAATACACCTAGGTTGTATTTGATTAATTATTAGACTTTACTCTTTGCTTCAGTTCTTTCATCATACTTTGAAAATACTTAGTGAAATTACGAGCCATTTTTTTTTAAACATAATTGAAAACTTGAGCCCACATAACGTGAACAATAATCGAAATAAAGCGAATAATGTAGATATAGCATAAAAAAAAAACACATCATATTGGCTCCATCATATAACATCCATAATTACATAACACATAGATAGTTTGCCTACCAACATAATAAGACTAGGTGTAGGCAATCTAACAAAACATAAATAATATATGGATGGAAGGACATCCATTAATGGCACCTAGTAATAACACTCCAAGGATAGGGATAGATATCTGAAATATACGAGTGAAACTAGCAGGATCAAGTTCAGCTCCTGAAGCCTCAATGTGATTCACGAACGCTTCCTTTTGTTTCTTGAAGACGAGATGGAAAGAAAAATAGAGGGAGTGAGAAACTTATAAAAAGAATCTCAGGAGGGTACTCACCTCATGATGCATTGTGTCATCATCATCGTCCCTGGAACCTCGGGGTTATTATGAAATAATGAGCATGCTAAGATTGATTTATTAAGTTTGAAAATATACTTTACGAGGTTCGTCGGTTTTAATCATGCGTCTTATAATGCATCATAAACTTAGCATGTCATGTATATAATGAACTTTTCCTTTCATATATATTAACATAGTTATGCATAAAATCACATCATATTCCTCATCATCATTTCATAATACTATGCATAGCAGAACATCATATTTCTCATCATCATCTCATAAATACTATGCATAGTAGAACATTATATTCACATAATGCATTTACTTAGTTTCTTAGGTGACTTAAAGTTACTTTCATCATCATTTTCCTGGGCCACCCTATACTCCACCCTTTTGGGAGTAATCTAGGTTATGAGCTCATACCTTACTAGTCGTCACTAGCATATACTTATCCCTTTTGATAAGTTAAAATCCACTCTACCCTTTTGAGAGAACGGTTAGGGGCAAGAATCACCTTTTCACCACCTATAGTCTGATGGGTCCAAAGGATCATTTCCTCATAAATTTAAGTCACCATTAAGTCTTTGCATGTTATATTATAATACAATTCTCAATTCATAATCATTCATAACATTTTATCGTTTATTGTCTTATTCTAATAATATATACCAACTAATCATGTATTTGGAGATTCCCAGGAAAGAGAGGTGGGTCACAATGGACACGCTTAAATACCAAGTCTTTCCTAGCCAGAACCTTTCTAAATTACACTTTTAGGAAATATATTTTCTTCCACAAAAGAATATTTCATTATTTCATGCATAAGCATTTCATTGTTTGCAACAGCAACTATAACATGCAAGCCCGGAAATCATTCAATGACGTCAAATACTTAATAAGCATCAAATCACTATATAGACTTATCATTTAAAACATCAAAGAGGCATCATCATAAATCCTTATCGAAAAGCTGTCTAAACAACCGAAACTCTAGAATCAACCTTAATTATTGAACTAATTAATTATGCATCTAAGGGACTTATTACCATCAATTATAAGTCCTAAGAACGTTATTAGACAATATGGGGCAGCATAGACAGTAAGTTGTTCTTAAGGTTTTACGTGTGCTAGAAGTTGCGTTTTTAACCCTTTTTCATTACCGTCTTTCCTTATGATGCTAAAATTAATTACTAAACCAATTATGGATCATTCTCCCTTATCTAAACATAATAAAATCTGGTTCTTAAAATCACTAAAGGCTCTGGATAGAATACATAAATTTCATTCTCTAAAGTTCTAGAAATCTTGCTTTTATGGTTTTCTAGTTGCTAGTTTCATTTTTAGTGTTCAGATCAATCTTACACTAATTGTTACCAAATTTTTCGTGGCTTAACCAATCTTAAACAGAATTATATCATACTAAAACAGATTTGGCATGGCTAAACTTAAAGAGATCAAAGACTAGCTAAATTCAAGCTTTACGGTTTTATATAGCTAGTTTCTCTTCTAACTTGCATAGAATTGTTTCCTCATCAATAAACATAATAATCACAACTCTAAACATATTAAATCATCATCATACATTGATAATAAACTCAGATCAGTGGCTGAATCATGAATCTCATAAAATCACATTTTAAGTGTACATATAATACTAGTTTCTTGTAAAATCTTTGCAAAGCCTTAAAACTCTTTTAGAAACTAATTCTTTTTGCTAAACTTAAAAGAATCTTCATGATTAAAATTCTCACTTAAGATAAAAGGAGCAAGTCTTGAGCTTAAGAGATTTATGTGATATCTTAGAATCATAAACATGCTATGCAACCTCATTTTAATCTTGTCATTATAAGGTGATAACTTGGAATTATAAACATGATATGCAAATCCATTTCTTTATCTTTAAGATTTAAGGTGATGACTTGAAAATTAAATATGATGCAAGAAACTGGAGTGATAGTCCGCATAGGACCAGTGGAGGGAGAAGAGAATCTTAGAAATTCAGAGCGGGTAATCCGCATGAGACCGGTGAAGGGAGAAGAGAATTATTATTACATCTTTTTAAGCTCCAATCTCAAGACTTCTTAAAGAATCAATTCTTTAACTCCAATAATCTTATTTCTTTGCTTGTGATACTTGGGTAAGTCTTTGAGCTCTAGGATCTTTAGGTGATGACATAAAAATAAACATGTCATGCGTTGATTCTTTTAGCCATTATAAAATAAAGTGAGAACATAAAATAAATATGAGATGCAACTTCTTTATTATCTTTAGAGATTAAGTGACAACATGAAATATAAACATGAAATGCAAACTTGGAAATTTAAACATGAGTATGCAAGTCCATTTATTCATTCTTGAAATTTTAGTGATGACATAGAAAGTAAACATGATTATGCAAGGCATAAACTTAAACATGGATGCAAGTTCATTTGATTTCTTTACTAGAGCTCCTTCAAGACTTTATAGAAATACAAATTCAATATATATATCTTAACAAGACAAAGTGAGAAATACATCTTTCAAATTCTAAACTCAAGATCATAAAATCATCATAAAAACATCATTCTTTAAAGTTTTGCATCAAGTGGAACTTTCAAGCTTTAGAGGCCTAACTTGTGATGGATTCACAACCCACCTTCAAGGTCCTCATCATCAAGCCATCATCTTAGTCCCACCTAGGCCATATGGCCAAATTGGTTAAAGAAAAGGAAGAAGAAAACCAAATGGAAAAACTAGAGAAAATCCATGAAATCATCATTTTGAACCAAGAACAACACTTAGCAAAACATAGAAATAAACTTAAAAACAACTCCCTACCTAATCTGATTTGAAGGAAAGGAAGAGAACTTGGTTTCTTGGAGTGAAATGAAAGAAAATATTCTTGAAAACTTGAAGAAAGAATTCAGCCAAGAGGAGGAGGAAATGAGAGCTTTTGGTGCTTTGGAAAAACTAGAAATGTGTACAATTTTGAGCAAGCATCTAAGACTCCTAAGCATGCCTATTTATAGAGATTTTGAAGCTCATAAATGGACAAATGAAGGAGGAAGGCTGATGGATTTTCATGGGGAACAAAGGGAGGAAAATCATTCTTGTTTAAGGCATGTTTTATGCCATGTTTTAGGGAATTTTTGGCACTTTGTTTTAGTGTATCTTTGCAATTATTCTGATGCATATGGCATCAATAATTTCATCCATTACAGCCCAAGGAGGAGAAATTTGTGTGTTCCATGTATTATTTAGGTGTAGGTAGGTATTTTGCAAATTAGAGAATTTACAATTAAGGGCTTAGGTGAATTAGTAAGCAATTTGAGTGTTTTAAAGCAATTTTAGGTTCTAATCAATTTAAATAAATAATTTTGACTCTAGATTAATAATTAGAATTTAATAAGCTTTAATTTGAGCCTAATATTGCTTAGGTTTTGTTAGACGAATCAAAAATCTCAAAATTTGTAAAACTACAAAACAGGGGCAAAACGGTCATTTTACTTAAAAATTGCCCGAGACCACTCGAGCTTAACCAATGGTTAATCATGGCTTAAAAACACCTTTTAAAACATTTTAGTGAGGTTCGGGCTAGTGCACGCAAATTTGGATTAAAAGCGAGGGGCGTTTTGGTCATTTCGCGAGAGCTCAAAATTATGATTCTTCTCCTCTATTAACACACATAACACAAACAATCCCTTATTATTATCAAAACATCCCCTTGAGGATGGGTGGGGCCCACGATCCTCATTTTGGAGTAAAATAACCTCAGGGGCATTTTGGTCATTTTACACGTCCAGAAATTTGGGGTTGCAATACTTGCACGAATTGCTCCTAACTTCTCTTCTAACGTTATATTCCTTTATTAAGGATTGTTTGGTCTCAAATTTTATATAATATTTAATTACGGTAATTCGTAATTCCTAATGACAGAAAAAATTACAGGAAAAATTGGGGCGA
>JAMLFY010000006.1:34318140-34453940 GCA_030441495.1 Dalbergia oliveri | reverse complement strand
TGTAACGCCCCAATTTTTATTGTAATTTTTACTGTCATTAGGAATTACCGAATTACGGTAGGTAAATATTATATAAAATTTGAGACCAAACAATCCTTAATAAAGGAATATAACGTTAGAAGAAAAGTTAGGAGCAATTCGTGCAAATATTGCAAACCCCAATTTTCTACACGTGTAAAATGACCAAAATGCCCCTAAGGTTATTTTACTAGAAAATGAGGATCGTGGGCCCACCCGTCCTCAAGGGGATGTTTTGATGTTAATAAAGGATTGTTTGTGTTATGTGTGTTAATAGAGTAGAAGAATCTCAATTTTGAGTTTCCACGTTAAATGACCAAACGCCCCGCGGCCGTTTAACTCGATTTGCGTGCTTAACCCGAACCTCACTAAAATGTTTAAAAGGTGTTTTTAAGTTATGATTAACCATTGGTTAAGTCGGGTGGTCCTGTACTTTAAGTTAAATGACCATTTTTGCCCCCTCGTTGTGAGTTTGCAAATTTTGAGATTTTTGATTTGTCTAACGAAACCTAAGCAATATTAGGCTCAAATTAAAGCTTATTAAATTCTAATTACTAATCTAGAGTCAAAATTATTTATTTAGATTGATTAGAACCTAAAATTGCTTAAAACACCCAAATTGCTTAGTAATTCACTTAAGCC
Source organism: Dalbergia oliveri (assembly GCA_030441495.1). Taxonomy (NCBI): domain Eukaryota; kingdom Viridiplantae; phylum Streptophyta; class Magnoliopsida; order Fabales; family Fabaceae; genus Dalbergia; species Dalbergia oliveri. The sequence goes on along the minus strand of JAMLFY010000006.1, from coordinate 34,453,280 downwards.
CTTAACCAAATTCTCTAAATTGCATGAATACCTTGCCTACACCTAAATAATACATGGAACACACAAAATCCTCTTCCACAAGGCTGTAATGCACGAAATTATTGAGTAATAAGTCAGAAAATTATTACACAAAAATCCAAAGAATGAAAACAAAGAATCATGAAAACATGGAAACATGATTCCATGTTTTAAGCCACCAAACAAAATGATTTTTCTTCCTTATTTTTTTTCTCTAATTTTTGGTCAGATTTCCTTCCTTCCTTTGTCCATTTATGAGCTGCAAAATCTCTATAAATAGGCATGCTTGAAGATAGTTTAGATGCTTAGTTCATAACTTACACAAATTCTAGTTTTAGGAGCACCAAAAGCTCTCATTTCCTCCTCCTCTTGGCTGAATTCTTTCTTCAAGTTTTCAAGAATATTTTCTTTCATTTCACTCCAAGAAACCAAGTTCTCTTCCTTTCCTTCAAATCAGATTAGGTAGGGAGTTGTTTCTAAGTTTATTTCTATGATTTGCTAAGTGTTGTTTTGGTTCAAAATGATGATTTCATGGATTTTCTTAGTTTTTCCATTTGGTTTTCTTCTTCCTTTTTCTTTTAACAATTCAGCCATATGGCCTAGGTGGGACTAAGATGATGGCTTGATGATGAGGACCTTGAAGGTGGGTTGTGAATCCATCACAAGTTAGGCCTCTAAAGCTTGAAAGTTCCACTTGATGCAAAACTTTAAAGAATAATATTTTTATGATGTTTTTATGATCTTGAGTTTAGAACTTGAAAGATGTATTTTTCACTTTGTCTTGCTAAGATATATTGGGTTGAATTTATATTTCTCTAAAGTCTTGGAGGAGCTCTAGTAAAAATAAAATGAACTTGCATCCATGTTTAAGTTTATGCCTTGCATAATCATGTTTACTTTCTATGTCATCACTAAATTCTCAAGAATGAATAAATGAACTTGCATATTCATGTTTAAATTTCCAAGCTTGCATTTCATGTTTATGTTTCAAGTTGTCACTTAATCTTCAAAGATAATAAAGAGGTTGCATCTCATATTTATTTTATGCTCTCACTTTATTTTATAATGGCTAAAAGAATCAACGCATGACATGTTTATTTTTATGTCATCACCTAAAGATCCTAGAGCTCAAAGACTTGCCCAAGTATCACAAGCAAAGAAATAAGATTATTGGAGTTAAAGAATTAATTCTTTAAGAAGTCTTGAGATTGGAGCTTAAAAAATGTAATAATAATTCTCTTCTCCCTTCACCGTCCAGTGCGGACTACCGCCTTCCTTCTTAAGATTCTCTTCTCCTCCACCGGTCCTGCGGACTACCGTCGCTCCAGCTTCTTGCATCATGTTTATATTTCAAGCTCTTGCATCATGTTTAATTTTCAAGTCATCACCTTAAATCTTAAAGATAAAGAAATGGATTTGCATATCATGTTTATAATTCCAAGTTATCACCTTATAATGACAAGATTAAAATGAGGTTGCATAGCATGTTTATGATTCTAAGATATCACATAAATCTCTTAAGCTCAAGACTTGCTCCTTTTATCTTAAGTGAAAGATTTAATTATGAACATTCTTTCAAGTTATAAATCGGTCCCATGGTTTAAGTTAGGCCTAAAGTCCTATGACTTCCAAGTTTAACAAAAAGAATTAGTTCTAAAAGAGTTTTAAACTTTGTAAGAATTTTATGGGAAGCTAGTAATTTATGTGTACTTAAAATGTGATTTGATGCTTATTAAGAATTTGGTGTCATTGATTGATCCCTGGTTTGTATGTTATAGTTGTTGCAAACAATGAAAACTTATGCATGAAATAAAGACATTATCCTGGAAGAAAGTATTACCTGAAGAGTGCAATTGAAATATTCTGGTAAGGAAAGATTTGGTATTTAAGCGTGTCCATTGTGACCCACCTCTCTTTCCTGGAATCTCCTAGATGCATGATTAAGTTGGTATATATTATTTCAGCATAAGACTATAAATGAGAAAATGTTATGATGATTATGAATGAAGAATTGTATTATGATATAACATGCAAAGACTTAAAGGTGACTCAAAATATATGAGAAAATGATCCTTTGGACCCGTCAATATAGGCGGTGAAAGGTGATTCTTGCCCCTAGTCCGTTCTCTCAAAAGGGTAGAACGGAATTTTTACTTATCAAAAGGGATAAGTATGTGTGTGACGACTAGCAAGGTATGAGCTCATAACCTAGATTACTCCCAAAAGGGTGGAGTATAGGTGGCCCAGGAAAATGATGATGAAAGTAACTTTAAGTCACCTAAGAAACTAAGTAAATGCATTATGTGAATATGATGTTCTGCTATGCATAGTATTTATGAGATGATGATGAGAAATATGATGTTCTGCTATGCATAGTATTATGAAATGATGATGAGGAATATGATGTGATTTTATGCATAACTATGTTATTATATATGAAAGGAAAAGTTCATTATAAACATGACATGCTAAGTTTATGATGCATTATAAGACGCATGATTAAAATGAATGGACCTCGGTAAAGTATATTTCAAACTAATAAATGAATCTTAGCATGCTCACATTTCATAATGAAACCCGAGGTTCCTGGGGACGATGATGATGACACAATGCATATGAGGTGAGTACCCTACTGATTTTTTTATAAGTTTCTCATTCCCTCTTCTTTCTTTCCATCTCGTCTTCAGAAGTGATGGTGATGTTCGTGATTCCTGTTGATGTTCTCACCTGGTAGATGCACGTGATCTTGTGAACCAGCTTATTATCCTTGAGGAACGTATTGCTAGACCTTGAGCGTATTCAATATCTATTCTATCCCTGAAGTGTTATAAATAGGTGCCATTAATAGATGTTTTTCCATCCATATATTATTTATGTTTTGTTAGATTGCCTACATCTAGCTTAACTCTGTTGGTAGGCAAAATATCTATGTGAAATGTAATTATGGATATCATATGATAGAGCCAATATGATGTGTTCTTCATGATATGTCTGTTATTTTTGCTTTATGCCGATTATCGTTCACGTTATGCGCGGCTCACGTTTTCAATTATGTTTTAAAAAAAATGGCTCGTAATTTCACTAAGTATTTTCAAAGCATGATTAAGGAACTAAAGCAAAGAGTAAAGTCTAGTAATTAATCATAACGACCTAGGCGTATTGGGTTGATTATTAGGGTGTTACAATTTGGTATCAGAGAGTTTTGTTTTCATCTAGCCTTAGGATTGGACCGGCTATGCTTCTAAAGCATAATACGTTAGTAATGTCATGTGTAGATGTTTATCATTAGGATGAGCTTGAGGATTAGAAATACGTGATGACTGTATGTTGAAAGTGCCATGGTAACTTGCTCACTTTGCATGGAATATTGGGCTTGATCACCTCAGTGTTGCGTTTTGTGTGTATAGGGACCAATGGCACGACGACAACAGACTAGGAGCGTGACACAGAATAACCAAGATAATGAGACCGCTGAAGCACTTCGCGACGTAGCAAGGACCATGAGAATGATGATGGAACGGATGGATCAGAATCGTCAAGCTAATATAAACCAAGGACATGAAACCCAACATCCTCGTTTGGGGAATTTGTAAGGCGAATCCACCCTTCAAGGGACCTGAATCCTAATGTAGCAGATGAATGGATTCGGAATATTGAGAAGGTCTTTGCTGGAGTTCCATGTTCTAAGGAGAAGAAGGTCACTTTTGCCACCCACATGCTTGAGGGTGATGCCGCTTCTGGTGGACTGGTGTTCGAAGACTCCTGGAGGCAACCGAAGTGGACATTGATTGGGAATTATTCAAGGTCCATTTTTACGAGAAGTACTTTCCTAGTCGGTTAGAAATGCTAAGGACATTGAATTCATGCAACTTGTCCAAGGGAATATGAATGTGGCTCAGGATACTGCCAATTTGAGGAACTCATTAAGTTCTCAAGGATGTACCAAGGTAACCCTGATGAGTATTGGAAATGCATTAAATACGAGTCAGGGTTAAAGGAGAACTTAATGTGGAGGTTGCGCACTTGGAAATCAGGGATTTCTCTACCTTAATCAACAAATGCCGCATCATTGAAGAAGGGCAGAGAAGCTGGGACTTCAAAGTCTAGAATGTCATCAAAAGCTGACACCTCAAGGTCAAGGTCAAGAGGCAAAATCGACCTTCATTTCCACATCAATCAAGATCACAAGTGCCACAAAGGAACTTTCATCAAGGAAGACCGAACAACAACAACAACCGCTATAATAATCCCAACAATCGCAACAACAACAATAATAACAATAAAGGGAAAGCACCACAAAGAGGTCCAGCACCTTCACGACCCGTGCCATCCATGGAATGTCCCAAGTGCGGCAAGAATCATGGGAGCATGCCATGTCGAGCCGAACAAACGTGTGCTATCTGTGAAAACCAGATCATTACTCCCAGAATGCAGAAAGGAACCCGCCAACCCCCAATCCCAAGCCAGAATACCAAGGAAGGGTATTCACCATTAATGAAGAAACGACAAGTCACGAAATCTCGTGGAAGGTAAGTGTAATATGTATGGTAGAAACTTAATTGTACTGATGATTCTGCGCTTCCCATTCTTTTATCTCCCACTCGTGTGTTAAAACCCTTAACTTGCATATAACTGAGCTTCCTTTTGACCTTATTGTTTCTACCCCTGGAAAACCCGTTAGGACTTGTAAATGTTGTTTAGATTGCCATTTTGTTATTGAATAGATCATTTGTTTTAGATCTCATTTGCTTACCCATGCAAGGTTTAGATGTGATTCTTGGCATGGATTGGCTTGAAGCCAACCGTGTACGTTAACTGCCATGAGAAAACCATTACTTTTCTGTTCCATTAGACCTAAGAAACCCATAAGTCTTTACATAACTGCAGAAATGGATTGTGGTAAGGGTGAGAGTAAAGGTTATATTTTCCTAGCCGCTAGTGATGTAGACTTTGAGCAAAGTATCGATGAGATACCGATAGTAAGAAATTATCCCGAAGTATTTCCAGAGATACAGAGTTTCCCCAAGAGAGAGATAGAGTTCTCCATAGAATTGCTTCAGTGAGGTCCCATATCCATAGCCCCATCAGGATGTCCCCATTAGAGTTGACGAGTTAAAAGCTCAATTGGAAGATTTATTGGAGAAAAAGTTTGTTAGGCCTAGTGCATCACCTTGGGGAGCCCCTGTGTTGTTTGTGAAGAAAAAGGATGGGAGTATGAGGATGTGTGTTGACTATAGGCAATTGAATAAAGTGACAGTGAAGAACAAATACCCTTTGCCTAGGATAGATGACTTGATGGATCAGTTAAGGTGCAGACGTGTTTTCTAAGATTGATTTGAGGTCAGGTTACCACCAGATTAGAGTAAGAGATGAAGATATACCGAAAATGGCCTTTCGCACTCGATACGGCCATTTTGAGTTTGGAGGAATGTCCTTTGGATTAACCAATGCTCCAGCAATTTTTATGGATTACATGAATAGGATCTTTAGACCCTATTTAGATCAGTTCGTGGTTGTCTTCATAGATGATATTCTCATCTACTCTAAGACCCACGAGGAGCATGAATGCCACCTAACCATACTGGAAATCCTGAAGGAAAAGAAACTATATGCCAAGCTTTCTAAGTGTGAATTCTGGTTGGATGAGGTGAAATTTTTAGGGCATGTAGTGTCTAAGAGGAATTGCTGGAGATCCTAGTAAGGTCGAAACGGTTGTAAACGGGAAAGACCAACCACGGAACTGAAGTAAGGAGCTTCTTAGGTTTAGCTGGTTATTACCGTCGGTTTATCAAGGGATTTTCCTAGATTTCCCTACCTCTGACCAAGCTAACTAGGAAGAACACACCTTTTTCATGGACCCAGTGTGAAAAGAGCTTTCAAGAGCTAAAACACAAGCTAACCTCAACCCCGTTTTAGTGTCACCCGACCCAATGTGCCTTTCGAAGTGTACCTGATGCTTCAAGAAAAGGTTTGGGTTGTGTATTGATGCAAAATAGGCAAGTGGTGGCCTACGCATCAAGCAACTCAAGCCACATGAGGCAAATTACCCCACCCATGACCTTGAGTTAGCCGCTGTCGTGTTTGCTCTAAAGATTTGGAGACACCATTTATATGGAGTGAGGTTTGAGGTGTTTTCGATCACAAGAGTTTGAAATATCTCTTTGATCAAAAAGAGCTAAACATGAGGCAAAGAAGGTGGATGGAGTTTTTAAAAGATTATGATTTTGGGTTAAATTATCATCCAGGTAAAGCTAATGTTGTAGCTGATGCCCTAAGTAGGAAATCCTTACAAGTGTCCCATTTGATGGTAAAGGAGGTTGAGTTAATTGAGCAGTTTAGAGACCTAAATCTAGGGATGACCTTGACCACTAAGGGCATAAGAGCTTGCCATCTTAGTGTGACGAGTGAATTCAAGGAAAGAATTGCTCAAGCCCAAAGGAAGATAAGAATTTCAAGAGACCTTAGAGGAAAGAGCAATAAGTTGAAAGGTTTTACCCAAGGGAATGATAGTTTATGGAGGTTTGAAGGTCGTATATGTGTACCTGCAGTGGTGACCTCCGAAGGATATTTTGGAGGAAGCCCATAAGAGCCATTTTACCCTTCATCCTGGTGCCACCAAGATGTATCAAGATTTGAAGAAGATGTTTTGGTGGCCAGGATTGAAGAAGGATGTGTGCACATGGGTGAGTAAGTGCTTGGTATGTCAAAAGGTGAAGATTGAACACCAAAAACCCTAATGTTGCAACCTTTGTCAATCCCCGAATGGAAGTGGATAGTGTCTCCATGGACTTTGTAAAAACCAGACGAGGACCCAAGCAAATCATGACGCCATATGGGTAATTGTGGATCGGATGAATCAGCCCACTTTTTACCTATTAAGGTGACTTATTCCTTGGATAGGTTAGCACAGTTATATATTCAGGAGATAGTAAGATTACATGAGTACGTCGACGATAATCTCGAATCGCGATCCACGATTTTGGGGAGCTTTTCAGAAGGCGTTTGGTTCAAAGCTTGTGTCTGAGACTACCACCCCCAAATGGACGGTCAATCTGAAAGAACTATCCAAACTTTGGAAGACATGTTGAGGGCATGTGTTTTAGATCAAAGAGGGAGTTGGGATAAGTACCTTCATGATTGAATTTGCATATAACAACAGTTATCATGCAAGTATCGGTATGGCACCATACGAGGCCCTCTATGGACGAAGTGTCAATCACCTCTATGTTGGTATGAGCCCGAGAGCAAAGTCTACTTGGACCGGATATTGTGAGGGAAACGACGGAACAAATCAAGAAGATTAGGGATAAGATTCTCGCGCTCAAAGTCGCAGAAAACTATGCGGACAAGCGCGAAAACCGCTAGATTTTCAAGAAGGGGACCATGTGTTCCTAAGAATCACCCCCACCACAGGCATAGGCCGAGCAATGAAAGTAAAGAAATTGAGCCCAGATTTCTTGGTCCGTTTGAAATCCTTAGCAAAATAGGATCTGGAGCCTACGTATGCCCCGAGTCTGCCCAACCTTCATGATGTTTTCCATGTCTCCCACAAGGAAATATCATTTTACCCAAGTCATGTACTAGAGCCAGAACATGTACAATTAAGAGATGACCTAACGTTTAACTTACCACCCACGAGAATCGTTGACCGAGAAGTTAAGCAATTAAGAAACAAGGTTGTACCCTAGTCAAAGTAGCATGGACGAGGTGAAACCGAAGAATTTACATGGGAGCTGAATTAGACATGCAAGCATAAATCCCAGCTATTCTCAGTAACGAATTTCGAGGCGAAATTCTTTTAAGGAGGAAGTAATGTAACACCCCAATTTTTATTGTAATTTTTACTGTCATTAGGAATTACCGAATTACGTAGGTAAATATTATATAAAATTTGAGACCAAACAATCCTTAATAAAGGAATATAACGTTAGAAGAAAAGTTAGGAGCAATTCGTGCAAATATTGCAAACCCCAATTTTCTGACGTGTAAAATGACCAAAATGCCCCTAAGGTTATTTTACTCAGAAAATGAGGATCGTGGGCCCCACCCATCCTCAAGGGGATGTTTTGATGATAATAAAGGATTGTTTGTGTTATGTGTGTTAATAGGAGAAGAATCTCAATTTTGAGTTTCGACGCGAAATGACCAAAACGCCCCGCGCGTTTTAACTCCAATTTGCGTGCCGACTTGACCCGAACCTCACTAAAATATTTTAAAAGGTGTTTTTAAGTTATGATTAACCATTGGTTAAGTCCAGATGGTCCGGGAATTTTTGGGTTAAATTACCATTTTGCCCTTTGCTGTTTTGCAAATTTTGAGATTTTTGATTTGTCTAACGAAACCTAAACAATATTAGGCTCAAATTAAAGCTTATTAAATTCTAATTACTAATCTAGAGTCAAAATTATTTATTTAGATTGATTAGAACCTAAAATTGCTTAAAACACCCAAATTGCTTAGTAATTCACTTAAGCCCTTAACCGTAAATTCTCTAAATTGCATGAATACCTTGCCTACACCTAAATAATACATGGAACACACAAAATCCTCTTCCACAAGGCTGTAATGCATGAAATTATTGAGTAATAAGTCAGAAAATTATTACACAAAAATCCAAAGAATGAAAACAAAGAATCATGAAAACATGGAAACATGATTCCATGTTTTAAGCCACCAAACAAAATGATTTTTCTTCCTTATTTTTTTCTCTAATTTTTGGTCAGATTTCCTTCCTTCCTTTGTCCATTTATGAGCTGCAAAATCTCTATAAATAGGCATGCTTGAAGATAGTTTAGATGCTTAGTTCATAACTTACACAAATTCTAGTTTTAGGAGCACCAAAAGCTCTCATTTCCTCCTCCTCTTGGCTGAATTCTTTCTTCAAGTTTTCAAGAATATTTTCTTTCATTTCACTCCAAGAAACCAAGTTCTCTTCCTTTCCTTCAAATCAGATTAGGTAGGGAGTTGTTTCTAATTTATTTCTATGATTTGCTAAGTGTGTTTTTAGTTCAAAATGATGATTTCATGGATTTCCTTAGTTTTTCATTTGGTTTTCTTCTTCATTTTTCTTTAACCAATTTGGCCATATGGCCTAGGTGGGACTAAGATGATGGCTTGATGATGAGGACCTTGAAGGTGGGTTGTGAATCCATCACAAGTTAGGCCTCTAAAGCTTGAAAGTTCCACTTGATGCAAAACTTTAAAGAATAATATTTTTATGATGTTTTTATGATCTTGAGTTTAGAACTTGAAAGATGTATTTTTCACTTTGTCTTGCTAAGATATATTGGGTTGAATTTATATTTCTCTAAAGTTTTGGAGGAGCTCTAGTAAAGAAATAAAATGAACTTGCATCCATGTTTAAGTTTATGCCTTGCATAATCATGTTTACTTTCTATGTCATCACTAAATTCTCAAGAATGAATAAATGAACTTGCATATTCATGTTTAAATTTCCAAGCTTGCATTTCATGTTTATGTTTCAAGTTGTCACTTAATCTTCAAAGATAATAAAGAGGATGCATCTCATATTTATTTTATCTCTCACTTTATTTTATAATGGCTAAAAGAATCAACGCATGACATGTTTATTTTTATGTCATCACCTAAAGATCCTAGAGCTCAAAGACTTGCCCAAGTATCACAAGCAAAGAAATAAGATTATTGGAGTTAAAGAATTAATTCTTTAAGAAGTCATGAGATTGGAGCTTAAAAAAATGTAATAATAATTCTCTTCTCCCTTCACCGGTCCAGTGCGATTACCGCCGCTTCGGTTTCTAAGATTCTTTTCCCTCCATTCCCTGCGGACTACGCGCTCCAGTTTCTTGCATCATGTTTATATTTCAAGCTCTTGCATCATGTTTAATTTTCAAGTCATCACCTTAAATCTTAAAGATAAAGAAATGGATTTGCATATCATGTTTATAATTTCAAGTTATCACCTTATAGTGACAAGATTAAAATGAGGTTGCATAGCATGTTTATGATTCTAAGATATCACATAAATCTCTTAAGCTCAAGACTTGCTCCTTTTATCTTAAGTGAAAGATTTAATTATGAACATTCTTTCAAGTTATAAATCGGTCCCATGGTTTAAGTTAGGCCTAAAGTCCTATGACTTCTTTCAAGTTTAACAAAAAGAATTAGTTCTAAAAGAGTTTTACAACTTTGTAAGAATTTTATGGGAAGCTAGTAATTTATGTGTACTTAAAATGTGATTTGATGCTTATTAAGAATTTGGTGTCATTGATTGATTCCCTGGTTTGTATGTTATAGTTGCTGTTGCAAACAATGAAAACTTATGCATGAAATAAAGACATATTCTGTTACCTGGAAGAAAGTGTATTACGTAAGAGTGCAATTTGGAATATTCTGGCTAAGGAAAGATTTGGTATTTAAGCGTGTCCATTGTGACCCACCTCTTTCCTGGAATCTCCTAGATGCATGATTACAGTTGGTATATATTATTTCAGCATAAGACTATAAATGAGAAAATGTTATGATGATTATGAATGAAGAATTGTATTATGATATAACATGCAAAGACTTAAAGGTGACTCAAAATATATGAGAAAATGATCCTTTGGACCCATCAATCTATAGGCGGTGAAAAGGTGATTCTTGCCCCTAGTCTGTTCTCTCAAAAGGGTAGAGACGGAATTTTTACTTATAAAAGGGATAAGTATGTGCTGGTGACGACTAGCAAGGTATGAGCTCATAACCTAGATTACTCCCAAAAGGGTGGAGTATAGGGTGGCCCAGGAAAATGATGATGAAAGTAACTTTAAGTCACCTAAGAAACTAAGTAAATGCATTATGTGAATATGATGTTCTGCTATGCATAGTATTTATGAGATGATGATGAGAAATATGATGTTCTGCTATGCATAGTATTATGAAATGATGATGAGGAATATGATGTGATTTTATGCATAACTATGTTATTATATATGAAAGGAAAAGTTCATTATAAACATGACATGCTAAGTTTATGATGCATTATAAGACGCATGATTAAAATGAATGGACCTCGGTAAAGTATATTTCCAAACTAATTAAATGAATCTTAGCATGCTCACATTTTCATAATGAAACCCGAGGTTCCTGGGACGATGATGATGACACAATACATATGAGGTGAGTACCCTACGAGATTTTTTATAAGTTTCTCATTCCCTCTTTCTTTCTTTCCATCTCGTCTTTAGAAAGTGATGGTGATGTTCGTGATTTGTTGATGTTCTCACCTGGTAGATGCACGTGATCTTGTGAACCAGCTTATTATCCTTGAGGAACGTATTGCTAGACCTTGAGCGTGAACTTGGATATCTATTTCTATCTGTGAAGTGTTATAAATAGGTGCCGTTAATAGATGTTTTTCCATCCATATATTATTTATGTTTTGTTAGATTGCCTACATCTAGCTTAACTCTGTTGATAGGCAAAATATCTATGTGAAATGTAATTATGGATATCATATGATAGAGCCAATATGATGTGTTCTTCATGATATGTCCTTATTTCTGCTTTATCCGATTATCGTCCACGTTATGCGCGGTCACGTTTTCAATTATGTTTTAAAAAAAAAATGGCTCGTAATTTCACTAAGTATTTTCAAAGCATGATTAAGGAACGAAAGCAAAGAGTAAAGTCTAGTAATGGAACCTAGGCGTATTGGGTTGATTATTAGGGTGTTACATTTGGTATCAGAACCTAGCTTAGGATTGGGGCTATGCTTCTAAAGCATAATACATTAGTAATGTCATGTGTAGATGTTTATCATTAGGATTAGCTTGAGGATTAGAAATACGTGACTACTGTATGTTGAAAGTGCCATGGTAACTTGCTCACTTTGCATGGAATATTGGGCTTGATCAACTCAGTGTTGCGTTTGTGTGTATAGGGACCAATTACGACTACAGCAGACTTAGTGAGCACACAAGCTATATAAACACACCGTAAAGAGCTAGTTGCTTAAAGTCCAAATCTGCGATGACTTCACACAATTGCCATAGACATGTGGACTTTCATCAACTCATGGAGTCAGCACAATGAACGGGACCAAATTCGACTACGAGTCTAACCGAGAATAAACAGAGTGATTACAAAGACCGAAATGTCATTTTCCAGGACAGTTGGGCCGTAATGTTTGATGAATGCTTAGAATCGTCAAGCTAAATGACCAAAATACCCCTGTTCAAAAGGTGCCGTTTGAGCCCGGAACTTTTCAGGAAGTTTAGAATAATGTTTATGAGCAATGTTTGATGTTTAGTTGGGCCGAAGGTTGGCAGTTTAGCTAAAATTACCATTTTGGTCCTAGAACGTGTAATAAGCCTAATGACAATTAAGCAAACCTAAGCAATATTAGGCTCTAATCGAAGATTAATTTATTTCGATAATTAATCTAGAGTCAAAATGATTTATTAAGGTTAATTAGAACCTAAGATTGCTTAGATAAACTCTAATTGCATTCTTTAAATTCAAGATTCCTAGTCATGGAATCTTGAATAGTGTTCTCTCTCCAATTCCTTAAATTAAGGAATTGAGCCATACCTCATTTGACCAAAAGAATTATTTTAAATTACTAATCTAATAAGGTTACCCTCCTAATCAAGTCTTGAACCACCTTAATTAACCATTTTCTCACCTAAACACTTGCTTACAAACTCCTAACCAAAACCTTAATCAAAGAAACACTTAAACACATCCTTAAACCACAATTACATGAACAAAAATCCCTTCCCCTTGGCTGATGTGTTGGCCGAAAATCCCCCTAAAAATGATGCCACATGTTGATTTTTGATGCACTCCAAGCCCATGCCTTAGGCCATGCTTTGCCCATACCTTGCCCATGCTTCCAACCATGCTTGCCATGCCTAAGCCCATGCTTTTGTAAGAGATATTTTCCTCCTCCCTTGGCCTTGAAAACCATCATCCATTCCCTCCCCAAATCAGCCAACATATCTCATTCTTCTATAAATACCAAGCCTTGATGAACCTTGTCACACTTTAGTTCACTTGGTAAGTTCACACTTCTTGCAAATCCTCTATTTCCTCTCAAACTTCCTCACCTTAGCTGATTTCTCCCTTCAAGTTTCAAGAGGATTTTCCCTCTCCATTTCATAAAAAACTCAAGCTTTCCTTCATCTCTTCAAGACTTCTTAAGGTAGGGGTTAAGTTTTGATGATTTTGTTTGTGTTCTTCAAGAAAGTTCTAGTTTTTCTCTTGGTTTCAAACTCTTTTCCCTTCCCCTTTCTTTTCGGCCAAGAGGCCTTTTTATAAAAAGAATATGAGCTTGATGATGAGGTTTCAAGATAATGACTTGATGTTGTCATGTGAGAAACCTCTAAAGCTTGAAACAACTTGGTCTTGGACCATACATGCTTGGATTTCCTTTCTTTTCTTGGCTTAAGTTTCGGTTTTCCTTTCCTCTTTCCCTTAAGGATTTCAGTTTTTCTTCTTTGGATTTGAACAAAGTTTGTAAAATATGTCTAGTAGATCACAAAAGTTTTGTTAAGAAAGTTAATCTTATGATTTCAAAGAGCTCTAAGCTTACCCTTGCCAACCTTAAAGTTGGTCGGCCGTTCTAAGAGTTTTACTCTAGATTGAAGCCCATGAGCAATAAAACAAAGAATATGACTTAGTCCTTGTAGTTTTGTTTAGACAAAGTGATGAACTTTGCGTCCATTTCTTTAAGCTTGATGATGAGTTCAAACCTTAAGATTTCTTTTGAAGTCTAGGTGCAAGAACTCTAAAGCTTGCCTTATGATACATAATGGGTTGAGGTTTATGTTCCTCTAAAAGTCTTGAAAGAGCTCTAGTTAAGATAAAAATAGTTGCATTCATGTTTAAATTTATGCCTTGCATCTCATGTTTATTTTGATGCTATCACTAATTTCATAAGAGTAAATGAATGAACTTGCATTACCATATTTAAATTCCCAAGCTTGCATTTCATGTTTATATTTCAAGTCATCACTTAATCCTTAAAGATAATAATGAAGTTGCATCTCATATTTATTTTATGCTCTCACTTTACTTTCTAATGAAGAGTAAAATAAAGTGCATAGCATGTTTAAGATTTTGTCATCACCTAAATACTCTAGAGCTCAAAGACTTGCCCTAAGTATCCTAAAAAGGGAACTCTAGTAAAAAAGAAATGGATGAGTTTTAGTATGATTTCTATAATGGTTTGATTTTGTAAAATGTGAGAATGATCCTAAGAAAATGTTGGAAAACCGTTTTATGAGGTCTCAAGATGTTTAAATAGTTTGGAATGTGTCAAAAATCATGTTTTCTCAAATTTAGAAGGTTCTGGTAATCAATTACCATCCATGTAATCGATTACCAGAAGGGTTTTTCGAAGAACTTTTGGTTCTGGTAATCGATTACCAGAGGCAGTGTAATCGATTACCACGGCTTTTTCATGCCCAAAACCTTTGGAAACCCTGTAATCGATTACTTGATAGTGTAATCGATTACTCTTATGTTCTTTATTTTTCGAAAAGATTTAACCTAAGTAATCGATTACCATTGTATGTAATCGATTACCCGTTGTTTTGAAACCCAGAATGAATTGGGCTCCTGGTAATCGATTACTAGGAACATGTAATCGATTACCAGAACACCTTTTGTTTTCTAAAAATGTCCAAGAGAAAACTAGTAACTTATATGCTTTTCAACCCAAGAGATTATGTGATTTTATGGGTTCATGATTTCAGTTCCATGTTTGGCTACTGTATAAATGCTGTTCTAAGGTGTTAAATGTGTAATATTATGTTGAGTGAAGCAAGGACCGATTTAGGAAAGTTAAAAAAGAATAAATAATTCAAAAAGGGATTAGAGATGAGAATTCTAGAACACCTTAATGCAAGAAATGCAAATCTGTTCTAGCATGATTAATTCAAGGATAAATGATTCATAATTAGTAAGACATGTACAAGATCCCTTCATAAATAATTAGGTGTTGATTTCTAAGTTTAAGACGATGATAAGAGATTTTAAAGTGGTTTATAACTTAGAGAACATGCCTAGGATTCCCTCATAATTGGTCTAGGAATTAATTATGGAGCCTTAGGCGAAGATGGATCTTAAAAAGGGTCACGAATGGAGATTTAGAGCCCGTAAGCACATGATATTTTGCCCTTTTATGATAAGTGCTGATTGGAATTTTGGTGAGTTCAAATCTTAGAGAAAAGTTTAAGTGTCATCCCTTGAGGGTAATAAAGATGCAAATACAAGTTTAAAGCTTATAAGGGTCAAAGCATAAGATACTATGAGATAGGTGGACGAGAGATATGATTATGATGATGAACCTCGTGCACACTTATGATGATGTGATTATGTTGGTTCCTTGAGCATGAAACTTTATGTGCATAATTTGATTTGGTGATATGATGAAATGTTGTGTTTGAGATGCATAATGTTTCGAAAATATGAATGAAATTGAGAAATATGCTCATGTGAACTAGAAAGTTATTGCAATGAGAAAGTTCCATGAAAATGATGCATGTGACTTAAATTATGTGGCATGACTCAAATTTGAGAAAATTCGGAGAGTAGCTGTTATGTCGCCGAATTTCCGTCAAATTTCCGTCAAGTTTTTGAGAAAAATGATGTTTAACGGTGATATGCCGAGACGTACTTCTCCTGCCCTGAGAGAAGGTAAAACCGTGAGGGCATAGGCATTAGCCTGCCAAAGCGGACAAAGTCGCTGGTCTTAAACCAGTCGATGCGTTTCGAAGAAGGAAAAAGTCCCATGATGGGTGATCCTTAGGCCCCCTACCCGTACTCCTGGGAGTCGGGATTATGATGATTATGATGAATATATGTTTATGATTCGCTTATCAAGAGGATAAGTAAGAACTAGTGACGACTAGTTAAGGAATGAGCTCATAGCCTAGTTTAAGGGGTGCGGTTACTATTATGATTGGTGTCACAAGAATGAGAAAGGAAAGATGTTCAAGAGAAAAGTTACATGCCACTTATATGTTGTTTGTTATTTGTTTGATTTACCTAAAGTGCTGCCATGCATCCATGAAATATTATGTTGCATACATGCATTAAAAATCATTATAAAAGACATGGACCTTGGATAAATACCTTTGCAAAAACCTCATAAAGAACCTATGCATGCTTAACCTTTTCATAATAAACCCAAGGTTCCTGGGACGTAAACGATGACACTAGGATAGAGGATTTCCCTCCTGAGATTCTTTAGCAAGAATTCTCACCCTCTCTCGTTCCTTTCTGTTACGTCTTCAGATATCGATGGCGTCGTTCGTGATTTTTGTTGACCAACCTACCTGGGAGGTGCACTATGACCCCGAGCATCAGTCCTACCACTTCAAGGGTCATTGCGAGGTGCGCGTTTTTGCATACATGGGACGCCTGTTGCCTTTCCACTCTCTAGGTTCCGATTCACTCCGACTTCCCCTTTTGGCGATGACATAATTTTTAGAGGACGCGCCCCGTGATGAGCAGAACGCCGTCCCGACCCTCGTCCTCAGTGCATGATCATCCGGAGTTCGTATCCCTCATACGCCGTTGTGGGAGAGACCTATCCAAGGACTCACCCGATCCGTATTCGGAGGATCCGCCCCTCGATGCCTTTGGCTCCCAGAGGGTAGCGAGGATGACAGTCTCCCAACAGAGGCCTGTGAGGCGGGTACGTGAGCCGAGAGACGTCCTTGCCAAGGTGGTCACGTCGCTCCGCCAATCCGCATGCCCACGTCTCCTCTTCGATGGGCCACATCGAGGAACTTCGGAGTTCGTAGGCTACATATCTCCGTCCGAGGATTTGCGTCGTCCGTAGGTGTTGGAAGAGTCTTAGTTTGGGAGTATATTTGGGGTTGTTCCATGTATTTGTCTTCATGTTTCTTATTTTGTATTATTGAACTGCAAGCTCTGCCCACTAGTATGGGTAAGACTTTATATTTCTGTTGTGATGTACTAAACTATGTTATCTAATGTGATGAGGAATGATGTTTATGATGGATGTGTTCTTTAATGCTTATGTTCTGTATGTTTTATTTATTCTTCCGCTTCACGTTGTATATGTTATGCGCAAAGGCTCATACTTTGTTTTATATGAATCATTTAAAAAAAAAAAATTACCCGTATTTTCGCTAAGTATTTTGTAAATGAATTTAAAGAAAAGTAATAACTAATAATTAGTCTTGATACGTCCTAGGCGTATTGGGATTAAATATTAGGGTTTTGCATTTTGGTATCAGAGTTTATTTTTACTAGCCTGAGGATTGACCATGCTTTAAAGGCATGTTACGGTAGTATGTCATGTATAGTGCTTAGCGTTAGAGATAAGCTATAGGATAGGCATTCATGACCTTGTCTGCTGTTGTGCCATGGTAACTAGCTCATTTAGCTTGGAATATTGAGCATGATCACCTCGGTATTTGTTAACTTGTGTGCTTAGGGACCAATGGCACCCTCAGGCAAAATAGGAACGCAAACGCCGCCGGTGAATAAGGAAATGAGACTGAGCTCTACGAAATGGCTAGGGCGATAGAACGCATGTTTGACTGCATGAATCAACCAAGGGATGCTGCTCAAGGTCCCCCCTGAAGCCGTGGAACAAGCCCGTTTGGGGAGTTCCGCAAGGCTAATCCCCAACCTTTCGTGGAGCTCTGAATCCGACAAGGCTGATGAGTGGATCAAGAACATGGAAAAGATCAACTCCGTTGTTGCCTCGGAGGAACAGAAAGTCACCTTTGCCTATATGATGGAAGCCAACGCTGAGTTT
The DNA here is from genome assembly GCA_030441495.1 of Dalbergia oliveri. Classification (NCBI taxonomy): domain Eukaryota; kingdom Viridiplantae; phylum Streptophyta; class Magnoliopsida; order Fabales; family Fabaceae; genus Dalbergia; species Dalbergia oliveri. Next base: position 34,435,504 of record JAMLFY010000006.1, on the reverse strand, counting down.
TGGTGGACCGGCACCCGAAGGTTGCTAGAAGCTACGGCAGCCATCAATTGGGAAGCTTTAAGACGTACCTCTATGAGAAGTATTTCCGAGTCCGTGAAGAACGCTAAGGACATTGAGTTCATGTAGTTGGTCCAAGGTGGGATGTCCGTCGCCCACACGGCGAAGTTTGAAGAATTGATCAAGTTCTCATGGGTTTTCCAAGGGAACCCCGATGATATGGAAGTGTGTTAAGTTTAAGGCCGGTTTGAGGGCTGAACTTAACTTCGCTGTGGCACACATGGAGATTAGGGACTTCTCGACCCTAGTCAACAAGTGCCGAATCATCGAAGAAGGGCACAAGAAGATGAGTGCCGCAAGGGTGGATCGTCCCCATGGTTTGGGACCTCAAGCCCCGAAGTTCAAACCATCAAATCAGACTCAAACGAGGAACCACTACCATCCCTACCAATCCAACCAGTTCAAGCATCAACAACCACAACAACATCATCAACCACAACAACAAAGAGTCGAAAGTCATTAGCATCAGTCCTATGGCCCGAGCATCACCTACCCCGATCACAGAGTCTTAAGCATCTCTTTGATCAGAAGGAGCTAAACATGAGGCAAAGAAGGTAGATGGAGTTTCTAAAGGACTATGATTTCGGCTTAAGTTACCACCCAGGTAAGGCCAATGTGGTCGCGATGCCTTGAGTCAAAAGTCATTACGCTTATCCCACATGATGGTCAAGGAAATTGAGCTTATAGAGAAGTTTAGGGACATGAATTTGGGATGTCAATATCAGAAGAGAGTGTTAAAATGTGTCATCTTAGGAACGAATTTCGTGGGCGAAATTCTTTAAGGAGTGGAGTAATGTAATACCCGATTTTCCTGTATTGAGTGCAAATGACCAAAATGCCATTGAGGTCATTTCACCGAATTCAGGGCAGACCCGGCCATCCTCGAATGGGTCAACTCAATGTTTAAAGGGGACTGTAAATGCAATGTTTGACATCTGAGGTGAAAATCTCATTTTCCAAACTTTCGGCTCAAAATGACCAAAATACCCTGTAGCGTTTTACGCGGGTAAGGCGCCGTTTGAGCCCGAACTTTTCAGGAAGTAGAAAGATGTTTTTGAGTAAGTAGTGATGTTTAGTCGAGCCAGGAGGTCCCGAGAAGTTTTAGTACAAATTACCGTTTTACCCCTAGAACTGTACAGTGCGCCTAATGAAGTAATCAGCCGAACCTAAGTAATATTAGGCTCTAATCGAAGATTAATTTATTTCGATAATTAATCTAGAGTCAAAATGATTTATTAAGGATGATTAGAAACTAAAATTGCTTAGTCAAATTCTAATTTCATTCTTTAATCCAAGACTACTAATCAAAAAGTAATTAATAGTGTTTTCTCTCTCCAATTTCCTTAAATTAAGGAAACTTGTCTACAACCTTTTTGACCAAAAGAATGATTTTAAAATTGTTAATCTAGATTAGAACACCCCCTAAACCAAGCCTTGATGACCTTAATTAACCTTTATTACACCTAAACACTTTCTCACAACCTCCTAACCCAAACCTTAATTAATGAAACACCTAAACGCATCATTAAACCACAATTACATGAACGATTTTCCCTCTCTCTTGGCTGTCCAGATTTGGCCGAATTCCTCCCCCAAAATCCATCAAATATTGATTTCAAATTTCATCCAAAAAGGCTATGCCAAAGCTAGGACTTGACTACACCTAAGCTAGGACTTAAACCAAGCTTCCAAGACAAGCTTTAGAAGATATTTTCCTTCCCACCCAAAGCCAAAATTTCAGCCAGCTCTTCCCCCTAAATCAGCCACAACATTTCATTCTTTATAAATACCACACCTTGGAAAGCTTGGACACCTTTTTGATCATTTGCTAAGTTGAATTTTCTTGCACTTTCTCTCATTTTCCCTTCCTCTAAGTTCTTTTTCTTCCTTCCTCAAAGAACCACCACCACCACCTTGAGCCACCACAAACTACCTCAAACCACCACTCTCATACCTTAAAACACCTCCTAAACACCAAACCTCACCATTTCCAAGCTTGCATCCTCAAGGAAAAATCATCTTCCTTGAGAACCATTGGAGGCCGAATCCTTGTTGCTCACCAAGAGAAGATTTTGTCTTCTCATTTCCTTGCAAACTCAAGCTTTCTTTCAAAGCTTTCAAGATTTCACTTGGTAGGGGTTTTCTTTCAAGTTTTCTTTACTTTCTTTGAGAAAAGTTTCTAGTTTTCTCTTGGTTTCAAACTCTTTTTCTTCCTCCTTGCATTTTCGGCCTTGAGGCCATTTTATGAACACAACTTTAGCTTGATGATGAGGTCTCATGGAAATAGTGTGGTGTTTGTCATGGGATAAACCTCTAAAGTTTGGATCTTGGTCTTGGACCATATATAAACTCGGTTTTCCCTTTTCTTTACAAGTTCAAAGTTTTGGCTTTCATTCCTCTAAGGTTTCGGTTTCTTTTTTTATCTTGTTCAAGCTCTAGTTTTCATTTCTTTTCCTTCTTGGTCTCGGCCTCTTTGTTTTGGTTTTGAGGAAAAAGGGTTGCTAAAAATATTAGAATGGTCCTTTGAATGTTTGTTGTGGTTTTTGCCACTAGGATCATTTTCTTGAGCTTGATGATGAGGTTCACAACCTTAAGGCTTCTTTGAAGTCTAGGTGCTAAGAACTCTAAAGCTTGCTTTATGATACACAATGGGTTGAGGTTTTTATGTTCCTTTAAAGTCTTGTAAGAGCTCTAGTTAAGATTAAAAAGGAGTTGCATTCATGTTTACTTTTATGCTTTGCATAGCATGTTTATTTTCAAGCTATCACTAAGCAACTTAAAGATTAAAACAAGAATGTGCATCATCACTTAATAAATCTCAAAGCCTACCTATTTTAACCTTAAAGTTGATTGTTGATTTGGGGTAAACACCCAAGAGGCCTAGAGCACTAAAACAAAGAATTGAACCTTGCATTTCATGTTTACTTTCTTGTCTATCATGTTTATATTTTATGCCATCACTTAAACTCTAAAGATAATAAATGAGTGCACCTTATATTTATTTTATGCTCTCACTTTATTTTCTAGAAGAAGAGTAAAATGAGTTGCATAGCATGTTTAAATTTATGTCACCACCTAAATGGTCTAGAGCTCAAAGACTTGCCCAAGTATCCAATGTAAAGTTTTAAGAAAACGTTGGTTTTTCAATGAAGCCATTTCGGCCTTGTGGTGATGATGATGGGTTTGGTGTGAGTTCATCTAATCACAAGTGCCCATAGCCATGTTTTGGAATTTTTCTAAGCTTAGGAGTACCTAAGGAACATTATGAATGAGATTATATGTTTTAAATCTATTTTATGAGCAAATTAATTTAGCTACTGCCCTCATGTATAATTACATGATTTTAATGAGATAATTTGAGTTCTAAAAGAGATTTGAGTTCTTAAAAACCATTCCAAGAGAAAACTAGTAACTTATGTGCTTTTAAGTCATGATTTTATGTGATTTTATGATTGTTTCATTTCGGTTCTGTTCCTCCCTGATTGGCTACTGTACAAACTATTTTAAGGTGATAAAATGTGTACACTTATGCTTGAGTGAAGTAAGGAACGTTTTAGAGAAGTTAGGAAAAAAATAAGTAACTAGAAAGGACTTAAAATGAGAATTCTAGAACACTTAGAATTGGAAAAATGCAATTCTGTTCCAGCATAATTAATTCAAGTGTAAATGGTTCATAATCAGTAGGATATGCATAAAAACCTTTCATAAATGATTAGGTATTAATTACTAAGCTTAAGGTGATGATAAGGACTTAAAATAGGAATTCTAGCACACTTAGACATGGCAAAATGTGATTCTGTCCAGCAAAGCTAAATTGAGGAAAAGTGAATTATAACTTAGTAAACATGTCTAGGAATCCCTCATAATTGGTTTAGGGATTGATTATGAAGCCTTAGGCGAAGACGGATCTGAAAAAGGGTTTAAAACGAAGATTTTAGAACCCCGTAATCATATGATGATTTTCTGCCTAAGATGCATAATGCTGTTTGGAATTTTTAGTAAGCCTAAATCTTAGTAAGAATTATAAGTAATGATCTCTTAAATGGAATAAAGATGTACTATGAGCATTAGAATGATTGGAACTTAAGTTTAAGACCCTTAAGGGCCAAAGCATAAGACAATATGAGATAGGAAGTGTGATGTGAGAATGAGACCAAGTGAGTATGCTTGTGATATGAATGAATGTGTTAATATCATGAGTATGAGAATATATGGATTTGTGATATGCTGTTGTGATGTTTCGTATATTATGAGCATAATGCATGAGACTATGTGATAGAAATGAATTAGAGAAGTATGTTGTCATGATTGAAAAGTTTTCTTGATGGAGGATTCTGAGATAACATGCATTATGTAAGTTATGCGGCAAGACTCAAATTTGAGGAAATTCGTGGTGAGTCGTTACGCCAAATTTCCATCAAATTTGAGGGATAAAAAGAAAGTTTTGAGAAATATGAAGTTTAAAGTTATATGCCGAGACACATTTCTCCTGCTACGGTGAGGAGAAAGTAAACCCGTGGGGTATGGACGTCGAGCCATACCGAAGCGGACAAAGTCGCTGGCTCTGACCAGTCGATGCGTTTCGAAGAATGAAAATATATGATGTTTAAGGTGACACACCGAGACGTACTTCTCCTGCTCCTGAGGAGAAGGTAAAACCGTGAGGGCATAGACATTAGCCTGCAAAAGCGGACAAAGTCGCTGGTCTTAACCAGTCGATGCGTTTCGAAGAAGGAAAAAGTCCCATGATGGGTGATCCTTAGGCCCCCTACCCGTACTGGAGTCGGGATTATGATGATTATGATGAATATGTTTATGATTCGCTTATCAAGAGGATAAGTAAGAACTAGTGACGACTAGTTAAGGTATGAGCTCATAGCCTAGTTTAAGGGGTGCGGTTACTATATTATTGGTGTCACAAGTATGAGAAGAGGAAAGATGTTCAAGAGAAAGGTTACATGCCACTTATATGTTGATTGATAATTGTTTGATTTACCTAAAGTACTGCCATGCATCCATGAACTATTATGTTGCATACATGTATTAAGAATCATTATAAAAGACATGGACCTTGGATAAATACCTTTGTGAAAACCTCATAATGAACTTATGCATGCTTAACCTTTTCATAATAAACCCAAGGTTCCTGGGACGTAAACGATGACACTAGGATAGAGGATTTCCTCTGAGATTCTTTAGCAAGATTCTCACCCTTCTCTCTTTCTTTCCGTTACGTCTCAGACATCGATGGCGTCGTTCGTGATTTTTGTTGATGCACCCGTGTGGGAGCTGCACTACGATCTGGATCATCAGTCCTACCACTTCGAGGGTCATTGTGCCATTCGTATTTTTGCATACATGGGACGCCCGTTTGCCTTTCCAGTCTCCAGCTTCAGATTCACTCCGACCTCCCCCTTTGTCGATGACATGATTTTTGAGAGGACGCGACCCGAGACGAGCAGAACGTCGCGCCCGTTCGGCATCTTCAGGTGCAAGGTTACCCGAGTATGTGCCTTGCCCGAGACGTTCAGATCCGACCATCAGAGGATCCTCCTTCTCATCCTTCTCGGAGGGTTCCGCCCTCCTGTACCCATGGACATCGGAATGGGTAGCGAGGAGAGGTGACGCAGCGGAGGTTAGCACGACGTCCGGAGATGCGCCCTCACCGTGGTGGGCATGCTCGCCCATCCTTCCGCCTCCAGGCATCCGAGGAGCTTGCCCAGTTCATTGGATACGTACCACGAGGGACGGGTAAGAGCGTCCTCCATAGCTCGATGGAGGGGAGTCTTAGCTGGGAGTATCTTTTGGGGTTATTACCATGTATTTGTCTTTATGTTTCTTATTGTCCAAGCTCTGCCCACTAGTATGGGTAAGACTTTATGTTTCGGTTATATTTCTAGTATTGTACTAAACTATGTTAATGAATATAATGAGGCATGTTTTCATGATGGATGTGTTCCTTTATGTTTATGTTCGGTATGTTTTATGTATTCTTCGCTTCATGTTGTTTATATGTCACGCGCAAGGCTCACACTTTGTTTTACATGTCTCCTTTCAAAAAAAAAAAATTTACCCTATTTTCCGCTAAGTTAATTTCTAAAAGAGGTTTTAAAGGAAGTAATGACTAATAATTAATCTTAGTACGTCCTAGGCATATTGGGTTAAATATTAGGGTGTTACAGGTACATAGCCCGAGAGACGTCCTCGCGAGGTGGTCACGTCGCTCCGTCATCCGCATGCCCACGTCTCCTCTTCGATGGGCCACATCAAGGAACTTCGGAGTTCGTAGGTTACATATCTCCGTCCGAGGATTTGCGTCGTCCGTAGGTGTTGGAGGAGAGTCTTAGTTTGGGAGTATCTTTTGGGGTTGTTCCATGTATTTGTCTTCATGTTTCTTATTTTATGTTATTAAACTAAGCTCTGCCCACTAGTATGGGTAAGACTTTATATTTCTGTTGTGATGTACTAAACTATGTTATCTAATGTGATGAGGAATGATGTTTATGATGGATGTGTTCTTTAATGCTTATGTTCTGTATGTTTTATTTATTCTTCCGCTTCACATTGTATATGTTATGCGCAAAGGCTCACACTTTGTTTTATATGGATCATTTCAAAAAAAAATTTACCAGGATTTTCCACTAAGTAGTTTGTAAATGAATTTAAAGAAAAGTAATAACTAATAATTAGTCTTGATACGTCCTAGGCGTATTGGGATTAAATATTAGGGTGTTACACTGAAACGTACTTCTCCTGACGGTGAGGAGAAGGTAAAACCGTGAGGGCATCGACATTAGCCTACCAAAGCGGACAAAGTCATTGGTCTTAACCAGTCTGATGTGTTTGAGAAGGAAGAAAGTCCCATAATGGGTGATTCCTTAGGTGCCCTGCCACTCTGGGATTCGGGGTTATTATTTTTATGATTATGATTCGGTTATCAAGAGGATAAGTAAGAACTAGTGGCGACTAGTTAAGGTATGAGCTCATAGCCTAGTATCAGGGGTCGGTTACTATTTTCACATACCATGATGTCACAAGTTTGAGAAATGAGAAAAGATGTGAAGCTTTTGCTTATGAAAGAGAAAAGTTGATTATGAGAAAGCACATGTCACCTATTTGAGAATTTGTTATTGATGAGAAGATTTATTTGTTTGCTGCATAAAGTATTGCCATGCATTCATGTTCTGCTATGCTGCATACATGCATTAAGATTCATCATAAAAGACACGGACCTTGGATAATTACTTTTATGAAAACCTCATAATGAACCTTTGCATGTATAACCTCTTTATAAATAAACCCAAGGTCCTTGGGGACGTAAACGATGACACTAGGATAGGAGGTTTCCTATGAGATTCTTTAGCAAGATTCTCACCCCTCTATCTTCTTTTCCCATTGCGTCTTCAGTTCCGATGGCGTCGTTCGTGATTTTTGGTGATACGCCTTGTGCGAGGTGCACTACTATCCAGATCATCAGCCCACTATTTCGAGGGTCATTGTGCCGTGCATTTTTTTGCATACATGGGACGCCCGTTTGCTTTTCAGGTCTCCAGCTTCCGTTTCACCCCGACCTCTCCCTAGCGATGATTTGATCTTCGAGAGGACGCGACCCCGTGACGAGCAAAACCGTCGTGCCGTCCTTCGTCTTTGGCGGTGCAGTTACCTCGAGTACGTTCCTTGCCCGGCATTCAGAGACCGATCCGTCGAAGGATTCCCCTACTCATCCTTTTCTCGGAGGGCCTACTCCTACAGTTCCCATGGATATTGGGAGGGGCAACGAGGATAGAGTGACACAGGAGAGGCTAGCTCGATTGTAACACCCCGAAATTATTTAAAAATTAATTTGAGTTTTCGTAATTTAAAAAATCCAACAGGATAGAAATGATGAGGGTGGCCCAACGAACCTAAAAAAAAAAAAATTTGGACCAAGTGAATAGTAACCTTGCGGGCCCCATGGGCCCCAGGACAGCTGAAACCTAGATTTTGGCCCCAAGTGCCCAAAATTAGGAGAACATGGGAATAAAGTTAGAAATAGGTGGGAATGATAATTTTATATTTAGAATTAATTTTCGGGTAATATCGGTTTAATCGGTACATGTTTTACCCGTTTAGTGAAATATTAATGTGCTCGTTTCTTACATCGTATGAAACTTACAGTGTAATTTTACCACCTAACTAGACAAGTGTATGGGTAGGATTTGGCCACACCATTGTCTTTAACAAGATTTAATTACAGCCACATAAAATTATTAATTTCTATTACAAGATATATTATTTGTGGTGACAAATTTATTACATATCTTATATAAATAAAAGAAAAACCAAAAGAAAATTCTCATTCTTCTTCTTCTCAAGTTCGGGTAGCCACCTTTTCAGCATTCTCCATTCTTTTCTTCCTCAAGAACATCACAAATTTGCTAAGAAACACTAAGCCACAACATCAAACATCCATATGCTTTGTCACAAACACAAACTTACCTCTTGAAAACTTGAATCAACTCTTTCTCACAAATCCTCTCCTCATCATATCAACCAACTTAGCTACTATTAATGCTTTTTTAGACGAGGATTTGAAAGGGTTAGATCAAGAATTGGGTGTAGGAACTCTTGAAGGGAAGCCAAGAACAAGAATTAGAGTTCCAAGAGCCAAGTAGGGTTTTCTTGCCTTTTCTTTTTCAAATTTATTCTGGTCTGATCTCATTGAGCTAGGTCCGAAATTTCTTGTTATATTGGTTGATATTATGTTGATATTGATGTATGAATTTTGGTGGAGTGTTTGGATGATGTTAAAAATCATTTTTGTCAAAAAGGGTTTTGCTCTATGCTTGGATTTTCTTTTCTACGTAATTGTTCATGAATTTTCTGGCATATTTGTAGGTAATTTCATGAGCTAGGAAAAATATATATTGAAGCTAACATCTTAGCTAGTTTCACAAATTTTCTTGGGCTCTGATTTTGACTCCTTATGCTTTAAAATTTCAGAACCAAAAGTGTGTCTATGCTGCCTGATTTATGAAACTAAAGCTGCAAATTTTACTAATTTTTTTAACATAACAAATGATTGATTTTTCCCTTGAATTTTTTATAGAGGATTGAAAGCATCTTTAAGTTCAACCGTGATTTTTATTTTGAGTTGATTCAATCATTTGCTAGGATTAAAATTTGTGAGAACTCTAGTATGAGCTGTGAATTGGTGGTCCCTGACCACTAAATTTGTACAATTTGTTGAAGAAGTTAGAAAGCTTTGTTTGTCTTGAAATTTTTACAGGGTCTCCTAGACATATTGAGGTGTCATACAGAATTTTTGTGGCTCTTGCAATGGCCTTTTGCTGTGGTAATTAAATATTGTGCCTAGGATAGTAAATCTACCAAAGTGCTGGAATGTGAGAATGGCTGAAAAATTGTGGTAAAGTGATATCTAGTCCAAGTGTATGGCATATGAATGCATGCTAATTATTTCAATTTCTTATCCATGAGGCATGAATGGACCTCTAATATGATTGAATACCTACATATGCTTTATGCATGCATTTGGAAAAGGAAAAGAGAACGTATAAACTTAAATTGTGCATGTTTTGACATATGGACAAAACAGAAACAAGACTTAGGTTGAATAGGGGGAAGGAAATAGAAAAGAGGAACTCCCCAATTTATAGTTGGTAGACGTATCGGCTAGGAATAGATCTGTATGTGATTCGAAAATGGAAAAAAATGAAGTTCGATGATCACATATAGGAATGAGCTTGTCCTGAAGCGTCTATTTCCCTTGTGGGTGTGATCCACCATAAATACCCGTTGGGTATAAACGGATCTATTGTGGAGTTGTCCACTAAAAATACCCGTTGGATATAAACTAAGTCTTTCCTATGTCAATGAAAAGAGAAAAATGCACTAATTGGCTTTCTATGGCCATGATGGAAACCAGGTCACTTTGAGATAACTTCACTGTATTTGACACATGCATCATCCATATCGTATGAAATCCTAAGTAGATTTACATACTATGTGTTTGAGCTTCTAGATATATGTACATGTATTGATTGATTGTTAAAAGCTACCTACTTCGGAAGGATGATTTTGGAACTTTAAAATGAACCTTTAGAATATATTGCATGATCACAGTTTTGAATAAACCGAAGTGGCTTGGGCAATGACGATGACATTATGATTATGATTGGGGAGTTTCCCTATGAGAATTTTAAAATTCTCACCCCTATGGTTTGTGCTTCCGTGTCACCTCCAGGTTAAGCCAGAGAATGATGATGCTGCTACACAAAGGAATGTGGGACCGCAATAGTATAGTAGTTACTGTGTTATTCCGTTGTACTTAGTGGGATGGAAAATGTATGTAAATGTATTTGAGGACAAACATGTACTAAAGCTCATAGAGGAGCTTCCTTTTGTATTCTAGCTGTGTATTCAACGAATATGGTGTTTACTTGTAATATGTTTTAATAGAATTACACTTAGTTATTTCGCACGTGAATCGAGCTTGCTATAGATAATTAAGAAAGGTCCGCTAATTAACAAGTAACAACTCTCGAGTATGATAACATGGCTTAAGAATGGGGTTGTACTTGGGAGGATGTTACATCGATGCCGAGATGCGCCCACATCGAGGAGGTCATGTCGTCCACCTTTCCGTTTGCATGTGCCCGAGGAGCTTGCACAGTTCATTGGGTATGTGCCTTCGAGGACGAGGAGCAGCATCATTAGGAGTTCGAGGGAGGAGGGAGCCATGGTTTGGGATCGATCTTTTGAGGGTTTTTCCATGTATTTGCTGTTATGTTTCCTGTTTCTTTCCTTGTATTTTACGTTTCCTGGATGCTCTGCCTACTTATATGGGTAAGACTTTATGCTTTTTGTGTTTCAGTTGATGTACTAAATTATGATATCTAATTTTATGATGTTTGTTTCTATGGTTGAGGTGTTCTTACTTGCTTTATATTGCATGATTTATTTTCTCTCCATTTTACATTCCATTCGTGTTGTACGTGTAATGCCCGGGACAGGGGAGTGATCGCAGGTGCTAGAAGGCACGGACAAGGAGCGGCTCCTGCCTAGCGGAGGGTACATGAATGAACCGATTACACATCCGAATAAGAGGGATCCTAGTCTGTATAGGTATGAGACTATACAGTTAAGGAGGGCTTATATGAATTAATTGATACTACCTATGCCACAAAGATGCATCTTTCTTTTCGATATCCCATCATGAAAGAACTCCATAGTTAAGCGTGCTTGACTTGGGGTAATTTTGGGATGTGACCTCCTGGAAGTTTTCCAGGAAGCGCATGAGTGAGGACAAAGTGTGCTGAAAAGACCCGTGTTGGTTTGTGGGAATTTTAATCCATAAAGTAGCAGGGGATGTTATAGTACGCGATGGCTCGCACTTTGTTTTACGTATCCCATTTCAAAAAAAAAAAATTACTCGTATTTTCCGCTAAGTAATTTTACAAACATGTTTAAAAAGGGAGGTAATAACTAATAATTAATCTTAATACGTCCTAGGCGTATTGGGTTAAATATTAGGGTGTTATATTTAACAACATAAAACAGAATTTATACAGTGGCCAAGTACACAAGGCAGAATCGAAATGCAAGCATCATATAATCACGTAGATTCATGATTTAAATGCATATAAGTTACTAGTTTTCTCTTGGAACAATTTAGGAAACTCAAAACTCCTTTAGAAGCCAATTAATCTCATTAAAATCACACAAATATGAGTAAGGTCAGTAGCTAAAATAATTTGTTCATGAATTAGATTTAAAACATCAAATCTTGTTCATGATATTCTTTAAGTTCACCTAAGCTTAGAAAAATTCCAAGATATAGGCCATGGGCACTTATGATTAGATGAACTCATTTCAAGTCCATCATCATCATCACAAGGCCGAAATGGCTTCCTTGGGATGCCTCCATTTTCTAAAACTTTATGTAGGATACTTGGGCAAGTCTTTGAGCTCTAGAATGTTAAGTGATGGCATAAACATAAATATGCTATGCATCTTATTTTATTCTTCATTAGAAAGTAAAGTGAGAGCATAAAATAAATATGAGATGCAACCTCATTATTATCTTTAAAGATTAAGTGATGACTTGAAATATAAACATGAAATGCAAGCTTGGAAATTTAAACATGACAATGCAAGTTCATTTAGTTATTCTTGAGAGCTTAGTGATGGCATCAAAATAAACATGATATGCAAGGCATAAACTTAAACATGAGTGCAAGTTCATTTTATCTTATCTAGAGCTCTTGCAAGACTTTAGAGGCACATCATAACCTTAACCCAATATGTATGTTAACAACATAAAGTGAGCCTTAGAGTTCTTAACACCAAGTCTTCAAAGAAGTCTTTGGTTTTAACTTCATCATCAAGCTCAAGAAAATGGACTAAGACATAAACCTCAACATTTATCTAAACAAACATAAAAAAAAAAACTACTCATATTCTTTATTTTATTGCTCATGGGCTTCAATCTAGAGTAAACTCTTAGAACGGCCGACCAACTTTAAGGTTGGCAAGGGTAAGCTTAGAGCTCTTTGAAAACATATGATTAATTTTCTTAACAAAACATTTAGTGATCTACTTAACATTTTTATAAAACTTTATTCAAATAAGTAAGTGGAAACTGAAATCATTAAGGAAAGGAAAAGAGAACCGAAATCTTTGAGCAAGGAAAGGAAAGAAACCAAAAGCATATATGGTCCAAGACCAAGTTTTCAAGCTTTAGAGGTTTCTCACATGGCATCACAAGACCATTATCTTGAAACCTCATCATCAAGATAAAGTTTTTCATATGAAAAGGCTCCAAGGCCGAAAATGAAAGGAGGAAAGGAAAAGCTTGAAAAACAAGAGAAATCTAGAACTTTTCTCAAAGAAAGTAAAGAAAACTTTGGAATAAAACCCCTACCTAAAGAAGTCTTGAAAGAAATGAGAAGAAGCTTGTGTTCTTGAAGGAATGAGAAGACAAAATCTTCTCTTGAATGGAAATGAAGGTTCGGCCAAAGAAAGAACTCAAGGGAGATGATTTTTCCTTGAGAAAGCAAGCTTGGAAATGGAAAGGTTTGGTGTTTAAGAGGTGGTTTGAGGTGAGGGAGTGGTGGTTTAAGGTTGTTTTTGGTGGATTGTGGTGATGGAAAGGTTTCTTTGAGGGAGGAGGAAGAAGAATAAGATGAAGAGAACTTTAAGAGACAATGAGAGAAAATGCAAGAAAGCTAAACTTGGCAAAGCTTCTAAAGTGTAACAAAGTTCTTCAAAGCTTGGTATTTATAGAAAATTTTGCAATATGGAGGCTGCCAAGGAGGAGTGGCCAACGACTTTCTTGGCCATTTCGGGAGGAAAATATCTCTTGAATGGGTATGGTCTTAAGCATGGCAAGCATGGTTGAAAGCATGGGCAAGGTATGGCTTGAGGTATGGCCTTTGGAGTGAAACAAAATCAACATGTGATGAATTATGGAGGAGGAGTGTTCGGCCTTTGTACAGCCAAGGGGGAGGATGATTTGTTCATGTACTTGTGGTTTAATGATGTGTTTAGGTGTTTCTTTAATTAAGGTTTTGATTAGGAGTTTGTAAGAAAGTGTTTAGGTGAGGTAATAGTTAATTAAGGTTGTCAAGACTTAATTTAGGGGTGGTCTTACTAGATTAACAATTTAAAACTATTCTTTAGTCAAATTAGATCATATAGACAAGCTTCCTTGATTTAAGGAAATTGGAGAGAGAAAACACTATTCAAGATTCCATAACTAGGAATCTTGAATCAAAGATGTAATTAGAGTTTAACCAAGTAATCTTAGGTTCTAATTAACCTTAATAAATCATTTTGACTCTAGATTAATTATCAAAATAAATTAATCTTCTATTAGAGCCTAATATTGCTTAGGTATGCTTAATTATGTCATTAGGCTCACTGTACACTTTTTACGGGTAAAATGGTAATTTTGCGCTAAACTGCTGGACCTCTCCTGCTCAACTAATATCAAAAACCACTCATAAACATCATTTTGAACTTCTTGGAAAAGTTCTGGGTTGAAACGGCACCTTTACTCCTAAACGCGAGATATTTTGGTCATTTTGAGCCAAAAGTTTGGAAAATGAGATTTTCACCTTGGATATCAAACATTATAGTTAAAATCCCCTTCAAACATCGAGTTGACCTATCTAGGACTGGGTCGCTACCCTTGAATTTCGGTAAAAATGACCTCAAGGGCATTTCGGTCATTTGTACTCAAACAGAAAAATTGGGGTATTACATTGCATCTCATATCTATTTTATGCTCTCACTTTACTTTGTAATGAAGAGTAAAATAAAGTGCATAACATGTTTATGTTTATGTCATTACCTAAATACACTAGAGCTCAAAGACTTACCCTAGTATCTTCAAATGGAAATTTAACCATGACAAGTGGATGTGCTTTAGTCATGATACAATGAAGGTTTTGATTTTGTAAAAATGTGAGGATGTTTTCAAGGAAATGTTAGGAAAATGTTTTAGGAGATCTCAAGGTGTTTAAGTAGCTTAGAATGTGTCAAAAACCATGCCTTCTCAAATTCCGAAGGTTTTGGTAATCGATTACCATCTTATGTAATCGATTACCAGAATATTATTCGAAGGATTTTAGGTTCTAGTAATCGATTACCAGACAATGTAATCGATTACCGAGGCTGTTCCTCATGCCCAGAATCGATTTTTAAATCCTATAATCGATTACCTGTTTATGTAATCGATTCCCATGATGTTCTTCATTTTCCTAAAGTTTTAGCCTAAGTAATCGATTACCATCCTATGTAATCGATTACCTGATGTTCCTCATACCCAGGGAAAATTTAGGTTCTGGTAATCAATTACCAGGCCCATGTAATCGATTACCAAGCCACCCTTTGAGTTCCTAAAAGTGTCCCAAGAGAAAACTAGTAACTTATATGCACTTAAAACATGGATTTATGTGATTATGTGTGATATACATTTTGGGTTCTGCCTTATTCCTTTGGCCACTATATTAATTCTGTTTTATGGAGTTAAAATGTGTAAAATTATGTTTGAGTAAAGCAAGGACCAATTTAGGGAAGTTAGGAAGAAAAAGTAACTAGAAAGGACTTAAAATGAGAATTCTAGAACACTTAGACACTAGAAATTGTAAATTCTATTTCAGCATAATTGAACTTAAGGAAATGGTTTATAATTAGTGGATATGTGTAGGAATCCCTAATAATTGATTTAGGGGTTGAATATAGAGCCTTAGGCAAAGACCGAACTTATAAAGGGTTAAAGACGTAGATTCTAAAACCCCGTACTCGAATAATAATCGTCATAACTAATTTATGCATTGCTGTTTGGAGGTGTTAGTAAGCATAAAAATTAGAGAGGATTACAAGTAGTAATCATTTAGGTGTATCCAAGGTTTATAATGGGCATTAGGATAATCAAACACAAGTTTAAAACCCGTAGGGGTCAAAGCATAAGATACTACAAGATAGGGAAGTTGATGAGAGTAAGTGACCGAGTAAACACATAGTTTTGATATACCGAGAGTATATGTGAAAGAGTTAATGGCATGCGTATGAGAATATGTGAGTTTATGATGTGATTGTTATGATAATGTGGCATGTTCTTGAGATGCAGAAGTGTATGAAATTATAATGAAATGGGAGAACATGTTTATATGATTTTAAAGGTTTGCTTAGTTGAGATATTGAATGAGGAATCATGTGTTAAATGAGTTATGTGGCATAACTCAAATTTGAGGAAATTCGTGTACAGCCATTGTACTATCGAATTTCCATCAAATTTGAGAGACTGAAAGAAGTTTTTGAAAGTGAGATATTACATGTGACATGCCGAGACGCATTTCTCCTGCGACGTGAGGAGAAAGTAAACCCGTGGGGATATGGTCGTGGAGCCATACCGAAACGAACAAAGTCATTGGTCTTAACTAGTTGATGCGTTTCGCAGAGACGTACTTCTCCTGCTATGGTGAGGAGAAGGTAAAACCATGAGGGCATCGACATTAGCTTGCCAAAGCGGATAAAGTCACTGGCTTAACCAGTCAATGCATTTTGAAGAAGGAAAAAGTCCCATGATGGGTGATCCTTAGCCCCCTACCCGTACTTTGGGAGTCGGGATTATTGTAATTATGTTACGCTTATCAAGAGGATAAGTAAGAACTAGTGATGACTAGTTGAGGTATGAGCTCATAGCCTAGTTTTAGGGGTGCGGTTACTATTGTTGATACCTTTATGTCACAAGTTTGAGAAAAGAGAAAGGATGTGAAGTTCCATGCTCATGAAAGAGAAAGGTTTTCATGAGAAGTTACATGCCACTATGTGATGATAAATTATTTATGTCATGTTTTAATTGATTACATGTATAAATTATTGTCATGCATTCATGTTTCGTATGCTACATACATGCATTAAAATTCATCATAAAAGACACGGACCTTGGATAATTACTATTATAAAATCTCATAATGAATCTTTGCATGTTACTCCTTTTCACAATAAACCCAAGGTTCCTAGGTAAGCTAACGATGACATTAGTATAGGAGGATTCTCTACTAAGATTCTTTAGTAAGATTCTCACCTCTCTACTTCTTTTCCGTTACGTCTTCAGATCTCGATGGCATCGTTCATGACCTTCGTTGATACGCCGATTTGGGAGGTGCACTACAACCCGAGCATCAGTCGTATCATTTCGAGGGTCGATGTGGTGTCCGTATTTTTGCGTATATGGGACGCTCGTTCACGCATTCATTTGCAGCTTTCGCTTCACTCCTACCTCACCGTATGGCAATGACATGATCTTCGAGAGGACCGACCCACAACGAGTAGACTCGCTGCCCGTCCATCATCCTCGGTTGAGACTACCGGAGTATGTCCGCTCATACCATGCACTAGGGTCGACTTGTCTAAGACTCCCTGCGGACGTCTACTGGAGGTTCCTCCTCAGTACCCATGGACGTGGGTAGGGGCAGCGAGGATACTATCACCCAACCGAGGCTTGCGAGGCGAGCGACAGCTCGAAAGGTGCCCGCGCCAAGAAGGCCATGTTGTTCCCCCGCTCCACATGCCCACGCCCCTTCTTCGTTGGGCCATGAACGAGGAGCTCGAGCAGTCGTGGGACACATCTCCCCATCTCTAGAGGATCAGCGTCACCAATAGGTTTTGAGGAGAGGTAGCCATAGCTGGATTTTGATCTTTTGGGGTTTCCCTGACTTGTTGATATGTTTCTTTTCCTGACTTTCCTATTTTATGTACTACAAGCTCTGCCCATTCTTATGTGGGTATGACTTTATATTTTTATATTGCAATTGATGTATCCAACTATGTTATCTAATATATTATGGCATTTGCTTCTATGAATGAATGTGTTCTTTATTGCTATCAATTGTATGTTTAATTTCTTTATTGCTTTACGTTTCGCTCATGAAGATATACGATGACTCGCATTTTGTTTTACACATTTTTTTTAAAAAAAAAATTACATGTATTTTCAGCTAAGTAATTTTACAAATGAGTTTAAAGGAAGTAATAACTAATAATTAATCTTAATACGTTCTAGGCGTGTTCGGTTAAATATTAGGGTGTTACATACCAAGCCATAACTTAAACATGACAAATTTCATTTAGATTTCTCCCATCTAACTTACATGCATAGGTCAGGGAAGTGAGCCTCATCTTACACATACGAGCTCCTCCACTTCATAAGATGAAATATCTACATTCATGATATAAAACTATCCCTTTTAAGTTACTCTAATCATGCTCGTGAAAAGCCAACTCAAGTAGAACTATCATACAAACACATGGGATTCTATTTTCATGTTACATAACTTTTTGAAAGCATTTATAATGAATCAAGCTATTCGCTACTGAGTAGGGGTAGTAGCTTATGAAATTTTTAATCAAACTCTACACTTTCAAATTCGTACTTATGAACTAAAAACATATACATGACTATTCAAATACTAAAATTAAATACATAATCTGAAAATTTATGCATGGCTGAGATCTTGCCTGTGCATCTACTAGAGTACTTTACTCTAACAAGACTCTAAACTAGCCTTACTCCAGACTCACCACTTAGAACAATTGCATTTACCAAATAGGAGGCTAAAACTAAACATGCACTTGGAACTATGAGAGGAAAGGAGGAGGAGTGAGTCAATGGACTGAGTGAGTGAGCTCTCACCCATCACCCACATAGGACAACCAAGGAATATACAATATGTAATATACATGCAGTAATCCTAAACCTTTTGATATCTATATGCTTAACTATGTGGAAAAGATATTTTTGTATATATAAGCTCATAAGAGAACATCTCTAAATTCTTGCTCTAACAAGAAATCATTTTCCGTACATAATGATAATAGCTCTTAAATAAAAAATTCTTTGAAAAGCATCAATAATCTCTAAAAACATAAGCAATAGTATTCTAATAGAGAAACATGGATCTCTAGATATGCATTGCATAACAATATACATTCAAGTTATGCATGTCAACCAAGAAATAACAAATTCTCTACTCTATGATCCTTCAAGGATCTAAATCAGACACCTAACTAGGTTCCATTTCTCTCATAAGATTGCCTCTATGGACAACTTGGTACCAAGGTTAACGATCATTTTTCATGTATCTAACGATCAACTTGCTGAATATGTATCTAACAGTTGCTATGAATCATACTAAATTCCACACTTCTGAGTATCATAAAAATTGGATTTCTAAAATCTCATTTCTCAAGCTAACATGTTTTCATAACTTAATAATTCTAATATCATACTTTGAAATGGAAAGGTTCATAATGATAAAACTTTGACATTATAATAGCATATCTATTCATGAAACTAAGTCATATTCTATTTGATATTCTTGCCAAAATATCTTATCTAATACTCTAAAATCATTTTTGAAATCTCAAGTCTCAAAGCATAAAGATATCATAAACTCTTAAGACATTTTTGATAAAATAACAATTTATTAAATCATATATTCTTTTATTAAATCTTTTAGGCTAGCATGTAAAACAATTCGATAACATACAATATATCAATCATTGTCCCATAGTTTTCCAAAACATATTTCATGCTATAGTCAAAATCATGCTCTTTGTTTAGCTTGCCATACTTGCAAGTCATATATATAATCATACTTTCGTCTCTAATTTCATATTTAACAATGATCATGCATAAACATACTCATAAGCTTAAAAGTAAGGCCATGAGTTTGAACCCACTCACCGTTTAAAGCTAGGAGTATATGGGTACCACCAACTTGACTTGACCTTGGAGCTTGGAATGACACTAATCACTGTCATAGAGCAACATTGACTCATGATCAAACTCTATTAATCTCTAGACAAACTCTAAAACAACTCTAATAACATTGGAGGAGCACCCCTACTTGACAACAATGAGAAAAACAACAAAGTCGTAACCATGGAACATGAAAGGAGAGGAAGGAGATGACAAAACCAACATAAACTCTTACCTTTGATCTTGGATGATGAAGATTTGATGGAAAATGAGAGGGAGGAGGAAGGAGAGCTCCTTTGAAGGGTTACAGCTTAGTTTCCCAGGAGAACCCTAGCTTGGTGTAATGCCCCATTTTTCCGAGTGCAAAAATGACCAAAATGCCCTTGAGGTCATTTTTGCCTGAAATCGAGGACGGTCAGTCAGGCTATCCTGAAGGGTTAGTCTAATATTTGAAGAGGATTAAATGTGTAATGGATGTGTTAGAGATGAAAATCTCTATTTCCTGTTTTCCCGTACGTGAAATTATTGAAGTACCCATGTGGTAATTTAATGCAAGATTAAGTGACAGATGAACCCATCACCCGAGAGTTCAAAAATGTTAATGATAAGTATTACATGATATCTAGAAAGTCCGGGTCCCAGGGAGTCCTTGTGTGAATTTACGTTTTTGCCCCTAATTAGTGCTAAATGAGTCTAACTAAATGATTAATGTAATATATGCAATATTAAGCTCTAATTAAAGATAAATTAATTTTAATTAATAATTTTGAGTCAAAATGATTGTTTGAGGTTAATTAAGGCCTAAGATTGCTTAAGGAAGATAAAATTCCCTTCTTAAATCAAAGACATTATGTCATATCAAGCCAAATAGTATTTTCTCTCTCCAATTCCCTTAATCAAGGAACATGTTGGAGTTTGAATTTCAAACTAATTGAGTTTAATTCAAACTAAGCATGCAAGACCACTCATAATCATATCTTGAAAAGCCATAAACACTTGGTTACTAACCCAAACACCCAATTACCAATTCCTAACTCATTCTTTAATCAAATCTATCTCTAAATCTACATCCTAACACAAATAAAAGGTAAAAATTTCCTTCCCATGGGCCATGAAGGTCGTGGCCCCCCTCTTCCTTTTCACATCATATTTTGATTTTCATAAAACCCCAAAACACTCCAAAGAACTATCATTTTGTTGCCATTCATTTTTGTTACAAGTCTTGCTCCCAAAAATCCTCTCATTTCTTTCAACTCAAACTTTCGTCTTCTTCCTTTTCCACCTCCATCCTCAACCTCTTCTCAACCATAAGCTACCATACCTCCACCTTAGATTAACTCTCAAACACATAACCTTTCCAAGACATAAGATCAAGCTTCCTCATTTTCTAACCAAAGAAACAACTTGGTAGGGATTTTGTTTTGAGTTCTTCCTCTTATTTCTTTTCTTCATTTTCGGATTGTGATGATGGATTGCATGGTTAAGTTGTTGTTGTTCTTCTTCCCTTTTCAATTTAAATCTTCCTTTTTCTTTCTTTCTTTTTTGGTTTTGGATATTTATGGATGATTGAAAACCATGGCTTGAAGATGAGAGATCTTGATGGGGGTTTTGATACCATCATGTGTTTGGCCTCTAGAGCCCAAGTTTTTGGTTTATTTTGTTTAGTTTTAAAGAATGGTAAAGACGAAATGTTGTTGGTTCTTTTGAAATATTTCATTTTTTTGATGGTCAAGGCCATAGCTCGATGATGAGGGTTTCTTGATGTTGGTTGTGAAGCCATCATGTGCTTGACCTCTAAAAATGGATTTGCATCATGTTTATATTACAATTTCTTGCATCTAATTTTTATATTTCAATGTCTTGCATATCATGTTTATTTTCAAGTCATCACCTTAAATCTTAAAGACTAAAGAAATAGACTTGCATTTCCAAGTTTAAATTTCTAGTCTTGTATTTCATGTTTATATTTCAAGTTATCACCTAAACTTTGAAGATTTAAAATTGAACTTGCATCCTTATATTTTCATTTCAAGTCTTGCACATCATATTTATAATTTCAAGCCATCACCTTAAAATGATAAAGAGTTAAAATGAAGTTTGCATAGCATGTTTATTATTCCTGTTATCACCTAAATCCCTAGAGCTCAAAGACTTGCCCTTGTATCTTAAAATGGAAATCTTGATCATGGTTATTGAATGTGTTATAGCCATGATACAATGATGGTTTTGATTTGTAAAAATGTGAATTTGATTTCAAAAGGAATGTTAGAATGATTTTCTAAAATGATCTTGAAATGAAAGAACAACTTGAAATGTGTTAAAACTGATTTCTCAAATTCTAGGATTCTGGTAATCAATTACCAACCCATGTAATTAATTACCAGGATGATTCTTTAAAATATTTTGGTTCTAGTAATCAATTACCAGTTTATGTAATAAATTACCATGATGTTTTTCATGCCCAGAACAAGTTTTGATTCTAGTAATCAATCACCATGCTCATGTAATTGATTACCAAGATGCTCTTGGAGCCCGGAGCAAGTTTTAATTCTGGTAATCGATTACTAGCCCATGTAATTGATTACCATAAGCCCAAATGTGCAAATAAGTGAATTCTAAACAAAATAAAGTAGATTGGTGGCTATATATGATTATGTGTTGAATTGTGTGAATGATGATTCCTTAGTATACTGTATATATATATATATATATATATATATATATATATATATATATATATGCTAAGCATTGTATACACATTAGCTAAGTCCGGTCCTTGACTTCTGGCATAGAGGGTAGGAGTATGTTGACCGCTATAAGATAATGATTGATAAGATGCTTATGTGAATTAATGATATGATGATATTATGGCATGCTGAGATTATGATTGACTGGTTGAGAGACATGATCCATGAGAATTATGAACATGATATGCTTTATGATAAATTATGATTACATGCTCACATTGCATCTCTAATTAACATGCCAATATTAAGGTGACATAAAACACATGGAAATGATCCTTAGACTCCTGAATTAAAGGTTATGAGAAGTGATCCAATAAGGACCCTTTGGACTCCATGCATTAATGGTTATGAAAGGTGATCCTATGCTCCCTATCCCGCACTTTGGGAGTCAGGAATTTGCTTATCAAGAAGATAAGTATAGACTAGTGACGACTAGTTTAGGTATGAGCTCATTGTAACACCCTAATATTTAACCTACACGCCTAGGACGTATTGAGGTTAATTATTGGTTATTACTCTTTTGATTTATTCTTTAAGTTCATCTTATCAAAATACTTAGCAAAAAATATGGGTAAAATTTTTCTTTTTGAAACATAAAACAAAACATGAGCCATACGCACGCGTGTTACATAAACGAATACTAAGAGTCATCAAAGTAAGCAAAGAAAAAATGCACGTACACGCTTAAAGCACAATATTCATGAATATAAAATGAACTTTATATTACATAACACAAATAACATAGTTTTCTTGATACACAGGAATTAAAACGGTAGAAGTCACACCCATAGTGGGCTGAGCTTCCGATACATAAACAACAGAAGAAATACATCAAAAGCAGGAATACACGAAATCTCAAAATACTAGATACCAACTACCGTTTCCCCTCCCTCGACCTAAGAGTGCTCCTCCAAAAGTTATTCCCATCAAAAGATGTAGCAAAAGGGGATCCTCACAACAACTCGGCACTTCGCAGGGGTCCTCCATCATGATCTACGCGGGCTGGTCCTCCATGGGTGGTACATACCCAATGAACTGGGCAAGCTCCTTGGGCGTATGTAGACGGAAGGGGGATGGACATGACCTCCTTAGCGTAGACGCATCTCAGATGTCGTATTAGCCTCCGCTCATCACGTGCCTCACTGCCCTTCCCAATGTCCATGGGGGCCATAGGGGCAGATCCCTCCGAGTAGATGTAGGTGAGGGACTCCTCGGAGGGTTGGTCTCTAACGCCTCGTACGGGGAACATACTTGGGATAATCACGTACCGCCAAAGCAGAGGGCGAGCACATCGAGTCTGATCATTATGGGGTCGAGTACACTCGAAGATCAAATCATCACCATAGGAGGAAGTAAGGATAAACCGGAAGCTAGAAACTGGATAAGCGAAGATGCATCCCATGTATGAAAAATACATATCACACAATGACTCTCGAAGTGGTAGGAGCGGTGGTTTGAATCATAGTGCACCTACCAAACCGGCGTGTCAACGAAGATCATGAACGTGGCCATGGTCCTCTGAAGACGTGATGAAAAGAAAGGAAGATAGAGAGAGTGAGAATCTTAATAAAGAGACTCAGTAGGGAAATATCCTATCCTAGTTTCATCGTCTACGTCCCAGGAACCTCGGGTTTTCTTTAAAAAGGGTGAACATGCATAAGGTTCAATTTTGAGGTTTTAAAGTGTAATTTACCGAGGCCTATTCATTTTGGTATGCATCTTGGGTATGAATGCAACATACTTCATTATGAAATGCGTGTCCATACTAAAGTCAAGACATAAGTTAGAAAACATAATCATAGCAACATATCTCAACATAACTTACTTTAGGTGACTTAGACTTCTTATTCTCTTTTCCTTGGGGGCCACCCTAATACTCTCCCTTTTGAGAGTTCTAGGTTATGAGCTCATACCTCATTAGTCATCACTAGCATAATGTTATCCCTTTTGATAAGTTGAATTCCCATCTTCAAGAGTACAGGGTTAGGGGTCATTAAGGATCGCCTATCATAACCTTTAATTTAGGGAGTCTATAGGGTCATTTCCTTTTGTGAATCACCTCTCATAACCTTTAATTCTGGAGTCTAGAGGGTCATTTCCACATAGTTTTATGTCACCTTTATATTAGCTTATCATGTCAAAATGCAAAGTTATAGTCACATCATATACTTTTCTCGTGCTCTTTAAATATACGCAACTTTATAACATGCCAAGTAAGAATCATAACATGCCATATGCATTTCAAGCACCTAATCATGCATGGTCTCAACATCACATAATTCCTCAAGCATATGGAAGCATCACAACATTCTATAATAACTAGCTATTCCACATTTTTAACTCCAAGTTATCCTCATAAGGAATCTTTATTGTCTTAGCCACATAATTGGAAATCTTTAGATTGATGGTAAAATTAAAGAACTCAACAAAATATGTCCTTACTTAATAACATATATATATATAAATCAATGTTTGTTATGTAAATTAAAATGGTGAGTCTTGAGTACTAAATTAATTTTTAGTGATGGCATAATTGTAAACATGTAATGCAAGCTTCATTCTTAGTCTTTTAGATTGATAGCAAGAAATATAAATATGCTATGCAAAACTTAAATTTAAATATGAGAATGCAAGCTCTAGTTTTACATCTTTAAGTTTTAGGTGATGACTTGAAAAGTAAATATGCTAGACAAGAATTGTAAACATGAATGCAAGTTCAATTCTTTATTTTAGTGCTCTAGGCCCCTTAAAGTATTTACTCCAAATCACATTTCAACTTTAAGGTTGAAATAGGTAGGCTTTGATTAATCATTTAAGTGATACGAAAATGCAAGCTCTTGTTTTAATCTTTAAGTTTAAGTGATAACTTGGAAAGTAATTATGCTAGGAAAGGAAATATAAATATGAATGCAAGCCCAATTCTTTATTTTAGTACTCTAGGTCCCTTAGAGTATTTACTCTAAATCACATTTCAACTTTAAGGTTGAAATAGGTAGGCTTTGAGATTAATTACTTAAGTGATAAAGTAAACATGAAAATGCAAGCTCAAACATAAACATGTAATGCAAGGACTTGAAATATAAATATGAATGCATTTCTTTAAGTCCTAAGCTCAAGATTACCACTTTAACAACATAACATTATCATTTGCTAAAACTCTAAAAAAGGTGAAACCTTCATGCTTTAGAGGTCAAATAAGTGATGGTTTTGCAACCAACACCCAAGATCCTCATCATTAAGCCATGGTTCCATCATAATCTAGGCCTTGAGGCCGAAATGATCAAAGGAAGAAAAGGAAAAAGGAAAACCAAAATGGTGAAGAAAGAAAAGAAAAAAAATTTTCAAATTGAAACAAAATAAATCCAAGGAAAAGAATAGAAATTTTAAAAGAACAACTCCCTACTAAAGATATTTTCTTTTTTTCAAAGAAGGAAGCTTAGTCTTGAGTGAGATGAAAAGAACAAATCCACCTTGAAGTGGAGAATGGATTCGGCCAAGGGAAGAAAAAGAGAAAGCAAGGTTTGTCTTGGGTTCTTGAGCTTGGAAATGGAAAGGTTATATGTCTAAAGGAAGGTTTAAGTGGTGGTTTGTGTTTGGGAAATGGTGGAGGATGATGATTCTTTGGAAGGATGGAGAAGGAGTAGAAGAAGAATTCCTAGAACTCAAAGAAAGGAAACTTTGAATCTTTGCACAAGTGAGCAAAAATGTCACAAGCTTTCCTTGATGCCTATTTATAGAAAATGAAACACAATGGAGGTGAGATGATGGAGGAGTGGTCGGCGGCCTTGGAGAGGAAAAGGAAGAGAAAATATCTCCTTAACAAGGTATGGTCTTGGGTATGGTTCAAAGCATGGGCAAGTATGGGTCAAGGCATGGGCATGCATGATTCTTTAAGCTTATTTTAATTGAATTTCAACATTTGATGGATGATAATGGGGAGGTGTATGGCCGGTTCTATTAATGGCTAATGGGGAAGAAAATCTCATTTTAATGTTGGTTTATAAGTATGTTTAGGAGTTGATTTGGTTAGGCTATGGATTAGGAGTTGTAATTTATTTTAGATGAGATAATGGGTAATTAAGGTGGTTCAAGACAAGATTAAAAGTGGTCTTGCTTGATTAATACAAATCCACCTTTATTAGGGAGGAATCTCATCATGTGACAACTTTCATGATTTAAGGAAATTGATTGGAATCTTACTATTCATGAAAATGTAACATAAAGCCTTAAATAAAGAAAAGGATTTTGAGTTTCTCTAAGCAATCTTAGGTTCTAATTAACCTCAATTAATTATTTTGACTAGATTAGTAATTAGAATTTACTAATCTTTAATTAGAGCCTAATTTTGCTTACGTTTTGCTGATCACATCATTAGGCCCAAATTGCACTTAGCTGGGAGCAAAACGGTAATTTTTCACAAAACCTCCGAGGCTACCCATGCTTAACCTATCGTTAAACATGACTTAAAAACATCATTTAAAACCTTTGGATGAAGTTCGGGCTCAATCGGCACATAAATCGGTGTTAATTAGCCACAGGGGTGTTTTGGTAATTTTTAGCATCAGAACTCAAAAATGATATTCTTTTACTCTATTAACACACATAACACATATAATCCCCTATCATCATCAAAATGTCCCCTTGAGGGACCCAGACGATCCTCATTTTCTGGGTAAAATAACCTTAGGGGCATTTTGGTTATTTATACATTGGAAAAATCGGGCCGTTACATTACTCCTCCTTAAAAAGAATTTCACCCACGAAATTTGTTACCTGAAAAGCTCGGGATAAAGCGTCTTCATATCCGACTCCAACTCCCATGTGAATTCTTTGTTTTCCTCATCCCCATGTTGCCTTAACTAAAGGTACCGTCTTGGTTCTTAGCTATTTGACTCGCCGTCTACAATCCTTGTAGGGGGTAGGTCAAACGCCAGGTCTTCCTTTAATTTTACTTGTTCTAGCTCTAGAACATGACTCGGGTTAAACTCATATTTTCTCAATTGGGAAACATGGAAGACATCATGGAGGTTGGATAGATTAGGAGGTAAAGCTTATACGGTATGCTACGTTCCTGAACTTGGTTAAGGATCTGAAATGGGCCAAGAAATCTGGGCTCAATTTCTTAATTCTCATGGCTCAACCTATGCTTGTGGTAGGGGTGATCCTAAGAAACACTTGTTCTCCCTCTTGAAGTTCTATCAGCTTTCGCCATTGGTCCGCATAGCTTTTCTGTCAACTTTGAGTAGTGAGAATTCTATCCTGATTCTCTTGATTTGTTCCATTGTTTCCCTCAAGATATCGAGCCCTAGCAGGCTTTGCTCTTCGGGCTCGTACCAACACAAAGGTGATGGGCATTTCCTCCCATATAGGGCCTCATACGGTGCCATGCCGATGCTTGCATGATAACTGTTATACGCAAACTCGATCAATGGCAGGTACTTGTCCCAACTCCCTATCTAGTCCCAGACACATGCCCTTAGCATATCTTCTAGTGTTTGGATAGTCCTCTCAGATCGCCCATCCGTCTGAGGGTGGTAAGCCGTGCTTAGGCATAGCCTTGATCCAAATGCCTTCTGAAAAGCTCCTAAAACTTGACGTAAATTGCGGATCCCGATTCAAAATTATTGTCAACGGTACTCTATGTAATCATATGATCTCTTGGATATATAACTAAGCCAGCCTATCCAAGGAGTAAGTTACCTTTATAGGTAGGAAGTGGACTAACTTGGTCCGGCCCACTATTACCCATATGACATCATAACCAGCTTGGGTCCTGGACACCCGAAAATTATTTAAAAATTAATTTGAGCTTTATTAGTCATAATTTCAAAAATCTACAGTTGATCAATGATGAGGATGGCCCAACAGACCCTGAAAAAAAAATTTCTGGCCTGGGTGAATAGTAACCTTGCGGGTCCCATGGGCCTGTCTACCCTAACCCCAGTCTAGACTGAAATGCCCGAACTGAGAAAAGAGAGGGTTGAGGTTAGAAATAGTTAGAAAAGAGAATTTTATACCTGAATTCAATTTTCGGGTAATATTGGTTAATCGGGTATGGTATTTACTCGTTCGTGAAATTTCTGTGTGTGATTTTTAACATCGAATGATATTTCCATCATTAGCAATGGATAATACCACCTATTTAGGACATGTGGAAGGAAAGATTTAATCTTGGAATCCAGATTAAATCTAGCCATCCATTTTGCTTTATCACATAATATCTTCATGCATTTATTATATGATCAACACAAGTTTAAATCTTCTTCAAGAAGCTAAATCCTTTTTCTTTAATCCTCATTTTTCGGCCAGCAAGGGAGAGAGAACTAGCCACCATTTTCATCTTCTTGAGCTTCACTTTGAGTTCTAAGTCCATAAACCCTAAGCTAGAGTTGTTGAAACTCCAAAATTCCTTTACAAAACTTGTTCTACACTTCAATCTCTACAAGTCTAATTGAACAAAATCTCATTTCTCATCAAACCTTACCTTGCTACTTCACCCTCACTAAGTTAAGGAGGAGTTTGGGTTGATTTGGGGAGCTTTGGGAGCAAGAAGACAATCTTAAAACATCTTGGGGCCAAGGAGCCATTAAGACACTCAAAGTAGGGTTTTTATTGTCTTTCCTTGTCAAACTTTTCTGATCGTTTTGGGTTGAGCTAGGTCCTAAAATTTTAGTTATATTGGTTGATATTATGTTATATTAAATGTTTGGCCATGTAACTTGTGACACATAAATGCATGCTAAAGGAATTGAATAGTGGTTTATGAGGCATACTTGAAATTTAATTGTGAATGAATACCTTTATGTTCTTTATGCATGCATTTGGAAAAAGAAAAGAGAATGTACAAAGTTTACTCATGCATGTTCTGACATATGGACAAAATAGAAATAAGACTTAGGTTGAATGAAGGGAAGGAAATAGAAAAGAGCAACTCCCCAAATTTATAGTTGGTAGATGTATTGGTTAAGAATAGATTTGTGTGTGATTCGAAAATAAAAAAATGAAGTTCGATGATCACGTATAGGAATGAGCTTAGTCCTGGAGCAGTTATTTCCTTTGTGTGGTGTGATCCACTACAAATACCATTTGGTATAAATTATTTATTATGGAATTGTCCACAGATACCCATTGGGTATAACCTAAGTCTTTCCTATGTCAATGAAAAGAGAAAAATGCACTGATTTGATTTCTATGGCCATAAGTGAAACCATGTCATGTTGATATAAGTTCACTACATGTATTATATATATACTCATCTTACTCTGAATTGATTGTCTGGGATAACTCATTAGCTGTGGAAACATTATGATATATGTGCCCTAAGTAGTTGATTATTAAAGCTACCCACTTCAGAAGGATGATTTTAGAACTTTAAAATGAATCTTTAGTTTTCATTACGTGATCACATTTTTCTAATAAACCGAAGTGGTTGGGCGATGACGATGACATTATGATTATGGAACTTGGAGTTTCCCTACTAAGAATTGGTTAATTCTCACCCTTATGTGTTTGAGTTTCTGTGTCGTCTCCAGGTTAAGTTAAGGAATGATGATGCTTACGTAGAAGAACTTAATGGCAATAGTGTAGTAGTAAATGTTTTTATTATGCTGTATTTAGTGGAATGTATATGTATGTAACTATATTGGAGAAGGGATATGTACTAAAGCTCACAGAGGAGCTTCCTCTTGTACTTAGTTATGTATTCAATAAATGTTATATTTCTTTGTTATATATATTTCAATAGAATTTTGCTTAGTTATTACACACGTTAATCAAGCTTTTTATAGATAGTTAAGAAAGGTCTACTAATTAATAAGTAACAACTCTCGAGTACAATGTCATGACTTAAGGGTGAGGTTGTACATGGGAGGATGTTACAAGTCCTTGGTAGTCCAGTTACAAAATCCATGGAGATACTATTGCACTTCCACTTGGGGATTGAGAGGGTTGCAACATTCCATAAGGCTTTTGGTGCTCAATCTTCACTTTTTGACAAACTAAGCACTTACTT
The DNA here is from genome assembly GCA_030441495.1 of Dalbergia oliveri. Classification (NCBI taxonomy): domain Eukaryota; kingdom Viridiplantae; phylum Streptophyta; class Magnoliopsida; order Fabales; family Fabaceae; genus Dalbergia; species Dalbergia oliveri. The sequence goes on along the minus strand of JAMLFY010000006.1, from coordinate 34,405,419 downwards.
ACTCACGCACTCACGTCGCTTTTCATGCCTGACCACTAAAACATCTTCTTTAGATCTTGGTACATCTTGATGGTACCAGGGTGAATGGTAAAATGACTTTTATGGGCTTCCTCCAAGATCTCTCTTCGAAGGTCACCACTAGCCGGATGGAGACCGACCTTCAAAACCCCTCAACTTCTCTCCCCAGCTTCTAGAGTCTCTTGAAACTCTTTATCCTCTCGTTGGGATTGAGTGATCCTTCTCCTAAGATCACTCGTCACACTAAGATGGCATGCCCTTATGCTCTTAGTGGTCAAGGTCATCCCTAGGTTCTGTCTCTAAACTTTTCGATCAACTCCACTTCCTTAACCATCATGTGGGATAGGTGCAAGGTTTTCCTACTTAAGGCGTCGGCCACTCATTGGCCTTGCCAAGGTGGTAGTTTATCCTAAAATCATAATCTTTTAAAAACTCCATCCACCTTCTTTGCCTCATGTTTAGCTCCTTTTGATCAAAGAGGTACTTCAGACTCTTATGATTGGAGAACACCTCAAACTTTACTCCATACAAGTGGTGTCTCCATATCTTTAGAGCAAACATTATGGCGGCTAATCTAGATCATGGGTGGGGTAGTTTGCTTTATGAGGCTTGAGTTGTCTAGATTCATAGGCTACCACTTGCCTATTTTGCATCAACACACACCTTAAACCTTTATCGGAAGCATCACAGGATACCTCAAAAGGTATGTTGGGGTCAGGCAACACTAAAAGGGGTTGAGATTAACTTCGCTTCAACTCTTGAAAGCTCTTTTCACACTCCTAGTCCAAGTAAAAGAGGCATTCTTCGGGTAAGCTTGGTTAAAGGTAATGAAATTTTGGAAAACCCTTTAATAAACCTACGGAATATCCTACCAAACCCAAAAAGCTTTTAACCTCCATTACCATGGTAGGTCTTTCCCAATTCATCACAGCCTCTACTTTATTGGGATCAAAGCTATGCCTCCTTTTGAAACTACATGCCCTAAAAACTTCACTTCTTCTAACCAAAATTCACACTTAGATAGCTTGGCATATAGTTTCTTTACTTTTAGGATCTCTAGCACTATCTTCAATAATGCTTATGCTCCTCATGGGTCTTAGAGCAAATGAGGATGTCATCTATAAAGACAACCACGAACTGATCTAGATAGGGTCTAAAGATCCTATTCATGTAGTCCATGAATACAGAGAACATTTGTTAGTCCAAAGGACATAACAGCAAACTCAAAATGGCTATATCGAGTATGAAAGGCCGTTTTTGGTATATCCTCATCCCTCACTCTAATCTAGTGGTATCTTGACCTTAGATCTATCTTTGAAAATACTACCGCCCCCTTCAATTAATCCATCAAATTGTCGATCCTAGGCAAAGGGTATTTTTTTTTCACTTACTTGGTTCAACTGCCTATAATGTATGCATAGCCTCATGCTCCCATCTTTCTTCTTTATAAACAACACTGGGCTTCCCACAATGATGCACTTGGCCTTACAAACTTCTTCTAGCAGGTCCTCCACTGGGCTTTCAACTCGGTGAGTTCCAAAGGGGACATCTATAGGGCGCTATGAATATAGGTCCTATTCCCAAAGCAACTCTATTGAGAATTCTATCTCTCTTACTGGAAACTTGGTATCTAATCTGGAAATATTTCAGGATAGTTTCTCACAATGGGTATTTCATCCAAACTTTGCTCAAAGTCTTCATCACTAGCATCCAGGAGTATGTAACCCTTTGTCTCTCCTTTAACATAGTTTACCTTTATAGCATTTATGTAAATGTTCAAGGGTTTCCTAGGTTTACTGGAATAGGAAAGAAGATGACTGATTTTTTATAGTAGTTTAACACTACATGGTTGGCATAAAGCCAATCCATGCCAAGGATTACATCTAGACCTTTCATGGGTAAACAAATTAAATCTAAGACAAAGGATCTATTTTCAAGAATAAAACTATAGTTTAAACAACATTTACAAGTTCTAACAAGCTTTGCTATAGGGGTAGAAATAGTAAGGTCAAAGGGAAGTTCAAATATATGTAATTTAAGGGATTTAGCACAAGAATATGAGATGAAAGAATGGGTAGAGCCAGGAGTTAAAAGTAAGTTAAGGTTTTACCATTCATTTCACACTTACCTTCCATGAGGTTCCTTGACTTCGTCGTCTTCGGCGTTGACAGTGAAGACTCCCTTGGTGTTGCGGCTTGGGATTGGGGACCGTTGGGTTTCTCTTATGCATTCCCATGAGAAGTGGTTAGGCTTCCTGCATCAGGAGCAAACTCCCAAGCTGCTTGGCAAAGTAGGTCTCCATGGGGTTTCCGTACTTGGCACATACAATGGCGGGTATCAATTTTGGGGGTGCCATTACAATCCTTAGAGATGCTTTCCCAGTTGTCGTAAGGCCTCCCTTGGTTAAGTCTCTCGAGGACCTAGGGCCTAGAGGGGTTGAGATGGTGGTCCTTGTGGTGGTTAGAATTGTGGTTGGTCGGCTTGAACTTTAGGGCTTATGGTGCCAGCTTCCTTGCGAACCCATTGGCCTTTGACATGCTCAGCTTCTTCCGGTTGTCCTCAATGATACGACATTTGTTGACTAGGGTAGGAAGTCCCCATCTCCAAATGAGCCACCATAACATTAACTTCAACCTTTAACCCGGATTCGTACTAGATGCACTTCCAATACTCGTCCTAGTTCCCTTAGTACATCCTCGAGAACTTGATGAGCTCTTCAAACTTGGCCGTGTCCTGAGCAATACTCATGCCCTCTTGAGTCAGTTGCATGAACTCAATGTCCTTGGTGTTCCTCACAGACTTGGAAGTACTTCTTAGAAGTGAGCCTTGAACAACTCCCAGGATCTCCATACCTGATGCCTCCAGGAGTCTCTAGCTTCGGTCCACTAGAAACCGGATCACCTTCTAACATATAGGTGGCAAAAGTTACCTTCTGTCCTTCCGTGCATGGGAAACTGTGAAGATCTTCTCCATGCTCTTGATCCACTCATCGCATGGTTCGAATTCAAGGTTCCTTCGAAGGAAGGTGGGTTGGCCTTGTAGAATTCCCCAAACGGGCATGCTCGGAACTTTAGCACAACCGGTTCCTGCGGCTTGGCCCATCCTTTCGAACATCGCCCTCATAGTCCTAGCCACCTCATGGAAGGCTTCAATAGTCTCACCGTTCTGGCTTGGAGTCGAGGTCCTATTCGTTGTCGTGGTGCCATTGATCCCTATTCACACCAACAACAAACACTGAGGTGATCAGGCTCAACATCCTATGTAAAGTGGGCTAGTTACCATGGCATGGACAACATAGAGTAGTCATGCATTTCTAATCCTTAAGCTCATCCTATTGATGGGACAACTACACATGGCATATCTATCGTATTATGCTTAAGAAGCATACTCAATCCAATCCTTAGGCTCCATGAGAACCGAACTTGCTGATACCAAAATATAACACCCTAATATTAAACCTAACATGCCTAGGATGTATTGAGGTTAATTATTGGTTATTACTCTTTTGATTCATTCTTTAAGTTCATCTTATCAAAATACTTAGCGGAAAATATGGGTAAAATTTTTCTTTTTGAAACATAAAACAAAACGTGAGCCATAAGCGTGCGCGTTACATAAACCAAATACTAAGAGTCATCAAAGTAAGCAAAGAAAATATGCACGTACACGCTTAAAGCACAAAATTCATGCATATAAAACTAACTTTATATTACATAACATAAATAACATAGTTCTTAATACACAGGAACTAAAACGGTTGAGTCATACCCATAGTGGGCTGAGCTTCGATACATAAACAACAGAAAGAAATACATCAAAAGTAGTAAATACACGGAATCTCAAAATACTAGATATCAGCTACCGTTTCCCCTCCCTCAACCTAAGAATGCTCCTCCAAATGTTATTCCCATCAAAAGATGCAGCAAAAGGGGATCTCGAGAACTCCGCGCTCCCTAGGGGTCCTCCATCACGATCTTGGTGAGGCTGGTCCTCCTCCATGGGTTGTACATACCCAATAAACTGGGCAAGCTCCTCAGGCATATGCAGGTCTAAGGGGACGAACATGACCTCCTCTCCTATGTATCTCCTACATCGGACTAGCCTCCGCTGCGTCACCATGTCCTCATTGCCTCTCCCGATGTCCATGGGGGCCGTAGAGGTAGATCCTCCAAGTAGATATGGGTGGGGGAGTCCTTGGAGGGGTTAGTCTTCGAATGCCCGTGCGGTGAACATACTCAGAGTAATCACGACGCCGAGCAGGAAGGGCGAGCACGTCGAGTCCGCTCATCGCGGGTCGAGTACGCTCGATCAAATCATCATCATAGGGGAAGTAGAGTAAACCAGAAGCTGGAAACTGGATAAGTGAAGGGGCCTCCCATGTATGCAAAAATGCGTATCACACAACGACCCTCAAAGTGGTAAAAGTGGTGGTCAGGATCGTAGTGCACCTCCCAAACCGGCATGTCAACAAAGATCATGAACGTGGCCATGGTCCTCTGAAGACGTGATGGAAAGAAAGGAAGATAGAAAGAGTGAGAATCTTAAAAAGACTCAGGAGGGAAATCTCATATCCTAGTGTCATCATCTACGTTCCCAGGAACCTTCGGTTTTCTTTAAAATGGGTGAACATGCATAAGGTTCAATTTTAAAGTTTTAAAGTGTAATTTACCGAGGCCTTTGTTTTAGTATGCATCTTGGGTATGAATACAATATACTTTATTATGAAATGCGTGTCCATACTAAAGTCAAGACATAAGTTAGAAAACATAATCATAGCAACATATCTCAACATATTTTAGGTGACTTAGACTTCTTATTCTATTTTCCTTGGGGGCCACCCTAATACTCTCTCTTTTGAGAGTTCTACGTTATGAGCTCATACTTTACTAGTCATCATTAGTGTAACCTTATCCCTTTTGATAAGTTGAATTCCCAACTTCAAGAGTAGGTTAAGGGCATTAAGGGTCGCCTATCATAACCTTTAATTCTGGAGTCTATAGGGTCATTTCCTTTTGTGAATCACCTCTCATAACCTTTAATTCGGGAGTCTAGAGGGTCATTTCCACATAGTTTTACGTCACCTTTATATTAGCTTGTTATGTCAAAATGCAAAGTCATAGTCACATCATATACTTTTCTCATGCTCTTTAAATATATTAACTTTATAATATGCCAAGTAAGAATCATAACATGATATGCATTTCAAGCAACTAATCATGCATGGTCTCAACATCACATAATTCCTCAAGCATATGGAAACATCACAACATTCTTTAATAACTATCCATTCCACATTTTTAACTCAATAAAATATGTTGTTACTATATATATATATATATATATATATATATATAAGTCAAAGTTTGTTATGTAAATTAAAATAGTGAGTCTTGAGCACTAAATCAATTTTTAGTCATGGTATAATTGTAAACATGTAATGCAAGCTTCATTCTTAGTGTAACCCCAATTTTTCTATTTGAGTACAAATGACCAAAATGCCCCTAAGGTCATTTTTATCCTAATTCAAGGATAGCCGACCTGGCACTTTAAATGGGTCAACTCAATGTTTGAAGGGGTTATATCTATTATGTTTGATATCCAGGTGAAAATTCATTTTCCAACTTTCAGCTCAAAATGACCAAAATACCCCTGTAGTGTTTTACGCGGTAAAGGTGCCGTTTAGCTTAAACTTTTCCAGGAAGTTAGAATGATGTTTTTGAGTAGGTTGTGATGTTTAGTTGCCAGGAGGTCCCAGCAGTTTTAGTGCAAAATTATCATTTTACCTCTAGAACAGGATAGTGAGCCTAATGACGTAATTAACCAAACCTAAGCAATATTAGGCTCTAATCGAAGATTAATTTATTTTGATAATTAATCTAGAGTCAAAATGATTTATTAAGGTTAATTAGAACCTAATATTGCTTGGTTAAACCCTAATTACATCTTTAATTCAAGATTCCTAGTTATGGAATCTTAACATTTTCTCTTCAATTCCTTAAATGAAGGAATTGTGCCCATACCTTCATTTGACTAAAAGAATGGTTTTAAATTGTTAATCTAGTAAGACCACCCCCTAAATCAAGTCTTGACAACCTTAATTAGCCATTACCTCACCTAAACACTTTCTTACAAACTCCTAATCAAAACCTTAATCAAAGAAACACCTAAACACATCATTAACCCACAATTACATGGACAATTTCTTTCTCCCCCTTGGTTGGAAAATCTGGTCGAATTCATCCTCCCCCATTTGTGTCACATGTTGATTTTGTTTCACTCAAAGACCATACCTCAAGCCATACTTTGAACCATACCTAGCCATGCCTCCAACCATGCCTTTGAATGACAAGTTTTTGAAGATATTCCCCCCAAAGGCCATGAAGACCGTTGGCCATTCCTCCCCTTGGCAGCCCTATTGTTTCAATTTCCTATAAATACCAAGCCTTAGAGAACTTAGTTACACTTTAGATCATTTGCCAAGTTTAGCTTTCTTGTAATTCTCTCTTTTCCTCTCAAATTCTCTTTATCCTATTCTTCTTCCCCCACCATCAAAGAAATCTTTCCACCACCACCAACCACCACTCCCCTACCTCAAACCACCTCTCAAACACTAAATCTTTCCATTTCTAAGCTTGCTTTCTCAAGGAAAAATCATCTTCCTTGAGAAACCTTGTTGGTGGAATCCTTATTGCCATCCAAGAAAAGATTTTGTCTTTTCATTTCATCAAGGATCCAAGTTTTCTTTCATTTCTTTCAAGACTTCTTTAGGTAGGGGTTTGTCTTCAAAGTTTTACTTGTTTTCTTTAAGAAAGTTCTATTTTTCTCTTGGTTCAAAACTCTTTTTCTTTTTTTCCTTTTCAGCCTTGGAGCCTTTTCATGAGAAAAACTTTGGCTTGATGATGAGGTTTCAAGATAATGGCTTGTTGTTGTCATGTGAGAGAAACCTCTAAAGCATGAAATCGTGGTCTTGGACCATACATAGTCTTAGTTTTCCTTTTTCCTTCCTTGCTCAAGTTTTGGTTTTATTTCCTTCTTCCTCATCATGGTTTCGGTTTCCTCTTCCTTTATTTGAACAAAGTTTGATAAAAATGTTAAGTAGATCACTAAAAGTTTTGTTAAGAAAATTAATCATATGTTTTCAAAGAGCTCTAAGCTTACCCTTGTCAACCTTAAAGTTGGTCGACCGTTCTAAGAGTTTACTCTAGATTGAAGCCCATGAGCAATAAAATAAAGAATATGACTAGTTCTTGTATGCTTGTTTAGATAAAGTGTTGAGTTTTGTGTCCATTTTCTTGAGCTTGATGATGAAGTTCAAAACCAAAGACTTTGAAGACTTGGTGCTAAGAACTCTAAAGCTCACTTTATGTTGTAAAGATACAATTGGGTTAAGGTTGTAATGTTCCTCTAAAGTCTTGTAAGAGCTCTAGCTAAGATAAAATGAGTTGCATTCATGTTTATGTTTATGCCTTGCATAGCATGTTTATTTTGATGCCATCACTAAGCTCTCAAGAATAACTAAATGAACTTGCATTATCATGTTTAAATTTCCAAGCTTGCATTTCATGTTTATATTTCAAGTCATCACTTAATCTTTAAAGATAATAATGAGGTTGCATCTCATATTTATTTTATGCTCTCACTTTATTTTATAATGAAGAGTAAAACAAGTGCATAGCATGTTTAAGTTTATGCCATCACTTAAATATCCTAGAGCTCAAAGACTTGCCCAAGTATCACAAGTAAAGTTTTAGAAAATGGAGACATTTCAAGGAAGCCATTTTGGCCTTGTGGTGATGAGGATGGACTTGAGATGAGTTCATCTAATCATAAGTGCCCATAGCCTAAGTCTTGGAGTTTTTCTAAGCTTAGGTGTACTTAAGGAATATTATGAATAAGGTTTTATGTTTTAAATCTATTCCTTGAGCAAATAATTTAGCTACTGACCTAGCACACCTTTATATGATTTTTAATGAGAGGAATTGGTTTCTAAAAGAGTTTTGATTTCCTAAAATTATTCCAAGAGAAACTAGTAACTTATATGCTTTTAAATCATGAAATTATGTGATTATATGATGCTTGCTTTTCGGATTTTGCCTTGTGTACTTGGCCACTGTATAAATTCTGTTTTATGGTGTTAAAATGTGTAAAATTATGTTTGAGTGAAGCAAGGATCGATTTAGGGAAGTTAGGAAAGAATAAGTAACTAAAAAGGGCTTAAGATGAGAATTCTAGAACACTTAGATGCACAAATTGTAAATTCTGTTCCAGCATAATTGGACTTAAGAAAAATGGTTTATAATTAGTGAATATGTGTAGGAATCCTTCATAATTGGTTTAGAAGTTGATTATGGAGCCTTAGACGAAAAAGGAACTTAGAAAGGGTCAAAGATGGAGATTTAGGACCCGTAATCATATGATAATTTTTGCCCAAAGTGATGTAGTGCTGTTTGGTTATGTTAGTAAACATAAACATTAGAGGAAATTATAGGTAATGATCTCTTAGGTGAAATAAAGATCTATAATGAGTGCTAGGATATTTAGAACACAATTTTAAGACCTAAGGACCAAAGCATAAAATATCTTAAGATAAGGAGGTGCGATATGAGAATGAGATCGAGTGAGTATTGCTTTGATATATGTGAATGTTTTAAATGCCATGAGTATGAGAATGTATGGATGTGTGGCATGTTGCTATGATGATGTGGTACGCTATGTTTAAAATGCATGAGAATATGAGACATGAATAGAAGATATGTTATATGATGTTCTATGGTTGTATGCTCATGTTGCATCCATACAAGATATGATAAAGTGGAAATGATCCCATTATGACTTCCCGAGTTAAGGGTTGTACGGGTGATCCAAGAAAGAGATATGTTAATGAGGAAATGATTCCATTATGACTTCCTGAGTTAATGGTTGTACGAGGTGATCCAAGAAGAGATATGATTCCTTCTTTTTCCCCATGTAAACTAGTGACGACTAGTTAGGTTTGAGCTCATTCCTAGGCGATGGGTGTATTTGGAGTTTTGGTGGCTATGTGAAAATCACCGAGGCGGCATGTTGGGTGGATTTTGGTGGCTACGATGAGGGTGGAAAAGTTAAGAAAGGAACTCGAAGAGTTCAATTATGATAAATTAAAAGACGCACATGCATATGTTTCGTGGTTGTTCCATTGGTGCTTATGATTGAGTAATATATGTTGAATACATGAATTGTCATGCTCAAGCATTGCCATGCATACATAAAATATCTGTAGTATTCATACCATCAAGACTCATGCTAAAAGAAACCCACTTCGGATAATAGGATTTGATAAATTAAAACTGAACCTATACATGTACACCTCTTTTATAATGAAACCCAAAGTGGCTAGGGCAACGACGATGACACTTGTATTAAAGTCGGGGAGCTACTGAGAATCTTGTATAAGTATTCTCACCCTTTTGTTTTCCCACCCGTGTTATCTCTAGATGGGATTGATGTGGATGCTCGTGATCTTCCTTGAGGTGCGGGCGTAGGAATCACGTCCTCTAGTCAGATCAAAGGGCAAGCGAAAGCATGAAGACTAGTCTAGCCTTGTTAACATTTGTTTTGCATTAGTTATAGTTGTTTGGTGTAATTGATACCCCTAGGTGTCCTTATATTTATAAGGACATCATTGTTATGTTATGATTATGATATACTACTATAATTTATGTTGTGATTATTCTATGGTTTATTCATGGTTGTTATGATGACGTATATCTAGTTGTTATGTTTTACGTTTAATAGTCGGTATCTATGCACATGCGCGGATCGCATTTTAAGTCTTAAGTTCAAAAAGAAAAATTTAGTCGTATTTTATTACTCGTATTTTAAAGGAAAGTAAGTCAAGATCTGAAACAAAGACGTAACAACTAATAACCAACCGAAATGCGACTCGAGCATATAAGGTTAAGAGTTAGGGTGTTACACTTAGTCTTTTAGATTGATAGCAAGAACTGTAAATATGCTATGCAATGCTTAAATTTAAATATAAGAATGCAAGCTCTAGTTTTACATCTTTAAGTTTTAGGTGATGACTTGAAAAGTAAATATGCTAGACAAGAATGTAAACATGAATGCAAGTTCAATTCTTTATTTTAGTGCTCTAGGCCCTTAGTATTTACTCCAAATCACATTTTAAATTTAAGGTTGAAATAGGTAGGCTTTGAGATTAATCATTTAAGTGATATGAAAATGCAAGCTCTTGTTTTAATCTTTAAGTTTAAGTGATAACTTAGAAAGTAAATATGCTAGGCAAGGAAATATAAATATGAATGCAAGCCCAATTCTTTATTTTAGTACTCTAGGCCCCTTAGAGTATTTACTCTAAATCACATCTCAACTTTAAGGATGAACTAGGTAGAATTTGAGATTAATTACTTAAGTGATAAAGTAAACATAAAGATGCAAGTCAAACATAAACATGTAATGCAAGGCAGACTTGAAATATAAATATGAATGCATTTCTTGAAGTCCTAAGCTCACGATTGCCACTTTAACAACATAACATTATCATTTGCTAAAACTCTTTAAAAGGTGAAACCTTCAAGCTTTAGAGGTTAAATAAGTGATGGTTTTGCAACCAATACCCAAGATCCTCATCATTAAGCCGCGGCTCCATCACCATCTAGGCCTTGAGGTCGAAATGATCAAAGGAAGAAAAGGAAAAAGGAAAACCGAAATGGTGAAGAAAGAAAGAAAAGAAAATTTCAACTTGAAACAAAATAAATCCAATGAAAAGAATAGAAATTTTAAAAGAACAACTCCCTACCAAAGATATTTTCTTTTTTTCAAGGAAGGAAGCTTAGTCTTGAGATGAGATGAAAAGAACAAATCCTCCTTGAAATGGAGAATGGATTTGGCCAAGAGAGGAAAAAGAGAAAGAAAGGTTTGTCTTGGGTTCTTGAGCTTGGAAATGGAAAGGTTATGTGTTTAAAGGAAGGTTTATGGTGTTTGTATGTGGTTTGTGTTCGGAAAATGGTGGAGGATGATGATTCTTTGGAAGGATGAAGAAAGAGTAGAAGAAGAATTCTTATAACTCAAAGAATGAAAACTTTGAAGCTTTGCACAAGTGAGCAAAAATGTCACAAGCTTTCCTTGATGTCTATTTATAGAAAATGAGACACAATGGAGGTGAGATGATGAAGGAGTGGTCGGCGGCCTTGGAGAGGAAAGGAAGAGAAAATATCTCTTGGCAAGGTATGGTCTTGGGTATGGTTCAAAGCATTGGCAAGTATGGGTCAAGGTATGGGCATGCATGATTCTTTAAGCTTATTTTAATTGAATTTCAACATTTGATGGATGATAATAGGGACGTGTGTGGCCGGTTCTATTAAGGGCTAATGAGGGAAGAAAATCTCATTTTAATGTTGGTTTATAAATATGTTTAGAAGTTGATTTGGTTAGGCTATGGATTAGGAGTTGTAATTTGTGTTTTAGATGAGATAATGGATAATTAAGGTGGTTCAAGACAAGATTAAAGAGTGGTCTTGCTTGATTAATGCAAATCCACTTTTATTAGGGGGAATCTCATCATGTGACAACTTCCATGATTTAAGGAAATTGATTGGAATCTTACTATTCATGAAAATATGACAAAGACTTAAATAAAGAAAAGGATTTTGAGTTTCTCTAAGCAATCTTAGGTTCTAATTAACCTCAATTAATTATTTTTACTCTAGATTAGTAATTAGAATTTACTAATCTTTAATTAGAACCTAATTTTGCTAATCACATCATTAGGCCCAAAATGCACTTAGCCCGAGGCAAAACGGTAACTTTTCACAAAAACCTCCCGGGCTAACCCCTTAACCTATCGTTAAACATTACTTAAAAACATCATTTAAAACTTTTGGGTGAAGTCGGGCTAAACCAACATGTAAATCGGTGTTAATTAGCCACATGGGCGTTTTGGTAATTTTGCGCATTGAAACTCAAAAATGAGATTCTTCTGTTCTATTAACACACATAACACATATAATCCCCTATCATAATCAAAACATCCCCTTGAGGGTGGCCGGACGATCTCATTTTAGAGCAAAATGACCTTAGAGGCATTTTGGTTATTTATACACTGGAAAAATTGCGGCGTTTCACTCATAATCTAGAACTCTCAAATAGAGAGAGTATTAGGGTAGCCCCCAAGAAAAAGAAAATAAGAAGTTTAACTCACCTAAAAGAATATTGATGACAGATCATGTTAGGAGAATTTTACAATCTCTATGTTATGCCCATTCACCATGATCACTATGATATCTTGCTTATGTCATCCACATGCATCCATGACCTAGTATGTTGCATTCATGCACTAAGATGTATGCTAAAATATACGAGCCTAGATAATGGTGTTTAGAACTTAATAAATGAAACATAAGTATAATTGCCCACTAATTTCATAATGAAACCCGAGGTTCCTAAGGATATAGATGATGACACACATTGGAGGTGAAAACCCTATTGAGATTCTTGTATAAGTTTCTCATCCCTTATTTTTTCTTTCCATCTTGTCTTCAGAGGTTGATGGTAACGTTCGTGATCTACGTTGATGTTCCTACCTGGGAATGCACTTCGATGCCACTCACCAGACGTATCACTTCGTTGGTCAATGCCCTGTCCGCCTTTTTGTGTTCATGAAGTGTCCCTTTGCACACCCGATTACCAGCTATCGATTTTCCATCGCTACTCCGTTTACTAATGATCTTATTTTTGAACATGCTCGTCCTTGGGAGGATTCACCGCACAGCCCTTGCCGCTTCACTCGGCTGAGAGACATCCTGGTCTATGTGCCACAATTACCTCCTTACCACCCAAAGCCCTGTTTGACTATCGAGGACTCACCCACCCAAGTCTCTTGTCATGGTTCTACCCCCACTGTTCCTATGATGATAGAGGTTGGTAATAATGGGGAGGCTACAGTCACACAGTGATTAGAAGAGCCACACCAGTTTGTGGAGGAGCTACCAAGCCCGTCGTGGCGCCCTTGCTCGCCCCCTCCGTCTTACCATACCCACTCAAGTTCTCTCAGATTTTTCAAGGGAATCCTGACAAATTCTGGATATGCGTCAAATATGACGCTAGGCTGAAGGCGGAAATCAACATTGCTATTGCATACTTGGATATTAGGGACTTCCCTACCCAGTCAACAAGTGCCATATCATCAACGATGGAGAAGAAGTTGAACACACCCAGGGCTGACAACTTCACTAAGAAGCTGGCGCGCAAGCTTCGAGTTTCAAGCCAGTCCAGGCCCTAATTCAGATTACCATTCAGACCGCGAGGTCCTAGGTGGAATTTCCATCATGGGGGATTGAGTGGTCCAAGGGCAAGGCACCCAAAGGGCCCGGTCAGCCTCAACACCTATACCCGCCGCTTTGTGCCCCAAATGTGGGAAGTTGCACGGGATCGACCTTGTTGGGCCAGGGAGTTTGCTTCAAGTACAAGAAACCCAGCCACTACGCTAAATAATGCACAGAGAAACTCGACGACCCTTTAGCCCAAACCACAACACTAAGGAAGGGTTTTCACCCTCAACGCGAAGACTCAACAAAGTCCAGAACCTCTTAGAAAGTAAGTGTGAAATGAATGGTAGAACCTTAACTATATTGTTTTATTCTTACACAATGCATTCATTCATATCACATGCTAGGATCGAGTCCTTGAAATTGTATGTGTTGGAAATTCCTTTTGATGTGACCGTTTCTACACCTACTGGCAAACTTTTTAGGACTTGTAAATGTTGTTTAAATTGTCATTTCGTTGTTGAAAGTAGACATTTTATTTTGGATTTAGTTTGTTTGCCTATGCATGGTCTAGATATGATTCTCAACATGGATTGGCTTTGTGCCAACCGTGTAATATTAAACTATTACACAAAGTATGTTATCTTTCTCCCTGCCCCTATTGTGCCTAGTAAACCTTTAAGTATTTACATAAATGCTATAGAAGTCAACTGTTATGGGAAGAGAGCAAGGGATATGTTCTCCTAGCCACTATCCTGAGGTATTTCCAGATGAGATACCCAAGTTCCCTCGAAGAGATTGAGTTCTCTATAGAGTTGGTCCTGGAATAAGGCCTATCTCCATAGCACCCTATAGAATATCACCGTTAGAGTTAACCGAGCTGAAGATGTAGTTAGAGGATATGTTGGAGAAAAAGTTTGTGAGACCGAGTGCTACACCATAGGGAGCCCGGTATTGTTCATTAAGACGAAGGATGGGAGTATGAAGCTTTGCATAAACTATAGGCAATTGAATCGAGTGACGATGAAGAATAATTACCCTTTGCCTAGGATTGATGATTTGATGGACCAGTTGAGAGGCGGTGGTGTTTTCCAAGATTGATTTGAGGTTAGGATATCACCAAATTAGAGTAAGGGATGAGGACATACCCAAGACCGCTTTTAGGACTCGATATGGTTACTTTGAATTTACAGTGATGTCGTTTGGATTGACTAATGCTCCTACTGTGTTCATGGACTACATGAATAGGATTTTTAGACCCTATTTACATCAGTTCATGGTTGTTTTCATAGATGATATACTCATCTATTCAAGGACTCACGAGGAGCATGAGCATCATCTAAGGTTGGTTTTGGAGATTTGAAGGAGAAAAACTTGGACACGAAGTTTTCTAAATGTGAATTTTGGCTAGAAGAAGTGAAATTTTTAGGTCATGTAGTGTCAAAAGGAGGTATCGCAGTAGATCCTAGTAAGATAGAGGCTGTGATGAGGGAGAGACTTACCACGGAAGAGAGATACGGAGCTTTTGGGATTAGCTAGTTATTACCGTAGGTTCATCAAGGGATTTTCCTAGATTTCCTTACCCTTGACCAAGCTTCCTAGGAAAGATGCCCCTTTTGTTTGGACTCTAAAGGGTGAAAAGAGTTTTCAAGAGTTTAAAGTAAAGTTAACCACAACCCCAGTGCTAATTTTCCCAACCACAATGCATCCTTTGAGATGTATTGTGACACTTTAGGGAAGGGTTTGGGCTGTGTGCTGATGCAAAATAGGAAAATGGTGGCCTATGCATCCAGACAACTTAAGCCTCATGAAGCAAATTACCTCATCCATGACCTTAAGTTAGCAACCGTAGTATTCACCTTGAAGGTGTGACGACACCATCTGTATGGAGTGAAGTTCGAGGTGTTCTCTGATCACAAGAGTCTCAAGCACCTCTTGATTAGAAGGAGTCGAATATGAGGCAAAGGAGATGGATGGAGTTCTTGAAGGATTATGATTTCGGGCTGAACTATCATCCTGGCAAGGCTAATGTAGTGGCTGAAGCCTTAAGTAGAAAGTCACTACACTTGTCTCATATGATGGTGAAGGAGGTGGAGTTGACTGAGAAGTTTAGGGACCTAAACTTGGGGATGACATTGACCACTAAGAGCATGAAGATGTGTTGTCTTAGTGCAATGAGTAACTTTAAGGAACAAATTAGTCGAGCCTAACAAGAGGACGAGGAGTTTAAAGAGACCTTAGAAGCAGGAGAAAAGGGAAAGTTGAAGGGTTTCACCCTAGGGAAGATAAGTTATGGAGGTTTGAAGGTTGGATTTGTATGCCGAGTGGTAACCTTTGGAAGGAAATTTTGGAGGAGGCTCATAAAAGCCATTTCACTATTCATCCTAGTACTACCAAGATATATCAAGAGCTAAAGAAGATGTTTTGGTGGCCTGGATTGAATAGAGATGTGGCTAAATTGGTAAGTAAGTGCTTAGTCTGTCAAAGGTGAAGATTGAGCACCAAAAACCTTCAAGGATGTTGCAACCCTTCTCAATTCCTGAATGGAAATAGGATAGTATCTCGATAGATTTTGTGATGGGTCTACCTAAGACCCAAGCTGGTCATGATGCCATATGGGTGATTGTGGACCAACTAATGAAGTCGGCTCACTTTTTGCCTATTAAGGTGACTTATTCAATAGATAAGTTAGCTCAGTTGTATATCCAAGAGATTATGAGGTTGCATGGAGTGCCGACAATGATAATCTTGGATCGTGATCCACGATTTACATCATGTTTTTGGGGAGCCTTTCAGAAGACGTTTAGTTCAAAGCGTGCTTGAGCATACAAACATTGGAGGACATGTTAAGGGCATGTGTGTTGGACCAAAGAGGAAGTTGGGACAAGTACTTGCCCTTCATCAAGTTCATATATTAACAGTTATCATGCGAGCATTGGTATGGCACCGTATGAATCCTTGTATGGAAGGAAATGTCAATCACCTTTGTGTTGGTATGAGCCGGAGCAAAGCATCTTAGGACTGAAGTTGTGAGGGAAACAACGATTAAGAGGATCAAGGATAGGATCCTTACAGCTCAAAGTCGATAGAAAAGCTATGCGGATAAACGGTGTAAGCTGTTAGAATTTTATGAAAGAGAGCATGTATTCCTTAGGATCACCCCTACAACAGGCATAGGGCGAGCTAGGAGAGTTAAGAAGTTATGTCCCAGATTTCTTAGTCTATTTGAAATCCTTAATAGAGTCAAGTCAGGAGCATCCTAGCCTTACCGCCCAATCTATCCAACCTTCATTGTAACGACCCGATTTTAGTATCATTGTGATAAAATGATTAATTGTGAATAATCTATAGGGATTTTGAAAACTTCAACAAATACAGTTATTGTAACATCCTCCCAAGTACAAACCCATCCTTAAGTCATGATGTCATACTCGAGAGTTGTTACTTATTAATTAGCGGACCTTTCTTAAGTATCTATAGAAAGCTCAATTTACGTGTGTAATAACTAAGCGAAATTCTATTGAAATATGTATACAACAAAGAAAATACAACCTTTATTGAATACACAACTAAGTACAAGAGGAAGCTCCTCTGAGCTTTAGTACATATCACTTCTCTAATGTAGTTACATACATATCCATTCCACTAAATACAACATAATATAAACATTCACTGCTACACTATTGCCATTCCGAGTCCTTTTATGTAGGCGTCATAGTCCTCTAGCTTAACTTGGAGGTGACACGGAAACACAACCACAGGGGTGAGAATTACATAATTCCCAGGAGGGCATCCCCAAATATATACGAAAAATCTATGTCATCATCATTGCCCTAGCCATTTCAGTTTATCAAGAAAATGTGATCATGCAATATAAACTAAAGATTTATTTTAAGATTCTAAAATTATCCCTCCGAAGTGGGTAGCTTTTAATAATCAACCACTTAGAGCACATATATCATAATGTTTCAACAATTAATAAATCATTCCAAGGCAGCCAATCTAGAGTAAGATGAGTAGGCATATAACACATGCAAGTGAACTTATCTCAATGTGACATGGTTCCACTTATGGCCATAGAAATCAAGTCAGTGCATTTCTCTTTTCATTGACATAGGAAAGACTTAGTTATACCCAACGGGTATTTGTCGTGGACAATTCCACAATAAATAATTTATACCAAATGGTATCTGTAGTGGTTTACACCACACAAGGGAAATAGTCTGCTATCTAGGACGAGCTTAGTGATATACGTGATCATCGAACTTCATTTTTTTCCATTTTCGAATCATACACAGATCTATTCCTAGCCGATACGTCTATCAACTATAAATTGGGGGTTTCTCTTTTGAATTTCCTTGCCCTCATTCAACCTAAGTCTTGTTTCTATTTTGTCCATATGTCAGAACATGCATTGAAATTTATATATATTCTCTTTTCTCAAATGAAAGCATAATGCATATATAGGCATTCATTCACAATATAATCTTAATCATGCCTCTAGCATACTTTTATATGTCACAAGTCACATGGCCAAATAGGTAACATCGAGTATTCATGTCATACTAGAACAAAAAATGTCATTAGTTCATCAACTCACAACATCAATCCATTTCCAGCACAATGGTAGATTTACTGTCCTAGGCACAATATTTAATTACCATATAAAACAGCCATTCCAAGTCCCACAAAAATTCTATATGACACTTTACATATCTAAAAGACCCTGTAAAAATTTCAAGACAAACAGAGGTCTATAGCTACTTCAGGAAAATGTACAAATTTGAGGTCAGGGGCCACCAATTCATAGTCCAGGCCCGAGTTCACAAAATTTTTTACCCTAGTAATTGATGGAATCAAGACACAAGAAAATTTACAGTGATACGTCAATATGTTAATAACTTCATGTAAAAATTTCATGGGCTAATTCAATCAATTTGTATGATAATAAATTCAACAAATTTATTGATTCAGTTTCAACAACCAAGACAGCATCAGTTACATTTTGGTCCTTAATTTTTTTGAGGCAGTAAACTTTAAAATAAACACCCAATAAAATTCATGTAGTTATTTTAAGATGTATAGCTCATGAAATTACACACAACTATACCAGAAAATTCATGCATAATTACTGCTTCAGGACAACTAGGAATCCAGGCCTAGTCCCAATTTCCTTTGAGAAAAACCCTTTTCTAAGCCTATCCAAACACACCACCAAAATTCACACATCAATATCAACATATTATCCAGCAATACAACCAGAAATTTCGGACCTAGGTCATGCCAAAATAGATCAGAAAATTTGACAAGAAAAGGAGCAAAAACCCTACTTTGAGTAACCTATTAGCTCCTTGGCTTCAAGATTAACCAAGCTTGCTTCCTTCTCCTCCAAAGCTCTCAATCCAACTTCAAACCCCTCTGATATCAGTGAGGTATGAGGTACAAGACAAGGTTTTGATAAGAAATGAAAATTTTGTTCGGTTAGCTTGGTAGAGAATTAGGTGTAGAACAAGTTTAATGAAGAATTTTTGATATTTCAATAACTCTAAGCTAGGGTTTTTAGGCTTAGAACTCAAGATCAAGCTCTTGAAGATGAAAATGGTGGCTGGTTCTTTTCTCCTTGAAGGCTGCATGAAATTGATGCTTAAAGAAGAAGGATTTGGCTTCTTGAACAAGCTTTGGACATGTGTTGATCTTATAACAATTGCATAAAGATATTATGTAATAAAGCAAAATGGATGGCTAATATTTAATCTTGGATTCCAAGATTAAATATTGGCCTTCCACATGTCCTAAAAGGATAAGCTTTGACCATTTATGGTGACTAAAAATATCTTTCGGTGTTAAAATCGCACACCAAAATTTTAAACGGATAAACACCGATTGAACCAATATTGCCCGAAAATTAATTTTAAGTATAAAATTATCATTCCCACCTATTTCTAACCTTATTCCCATGTTTTCCTAATTTCAACATTCTGGGCCCGAATCTAGGGTTTCAGCGTCCCCGGCTGTGGGGCCGTAAGGTTACTATTCACATCATAAAAATATATATATATATTTTTTAAACATTCGTTGGGCCACTCTCATCGTTGTTAAACTGTTATACTTTAAAATTATGACTAACAAAACTCAAATTAATTTTTAAGTAATTTTCGGGTGTTAAGTTATGATAGATTAATACGAGAGTTTTTTAAAAAAAATTAATTTAATATTATTAAAAATCAATATAATAATATTTTAATTTGGGATATAGAATGAGACCCCATAAAGAGCATAATGACATAAATAAAATAAGGATAATGGTAAATAAATATTTTAACCCGGTAAAGTTTCTTTTGTGTTAACGGTAAAATGGTAATAATCGGACACTAAAACATTGAATCAGGTATAAATAATGAATATTATCGAATCCCAATAATTTTTACTTATGATAATTAAATAAATATAGATATTTCTAACACAAAAACAAAGCAAATCGATTTACAATAAATATACAACTTACTTTCTCTCCAAGTAAGTTTTCTTTATATAAAGAAAAAATGGAAAAAAGATGGTTTTTCTCTTCTTAGATCAGCTTCATATGTTCTTCCTTCTTCCTCCATTTTCTTCAAGTTTTTCTTCTTCAAACTCCATGAAACTACCAAGTTCTTGAAGGATACACCGAGATTAATCCTTAAACTTGTTCAAGAACACTTCCTCTACATCAAACTCAAGCCCAAAACCTTGTTTTTCCCCTTTAAATCTTCCACATAGCAACTAATACATGGGCTGGAAAATGGGTTTGAGGCTTGGATTAGAGAAGAAAAAAGCTAGAGAAAGTTTAGCAAAAAGCTTGGGAGAAAGGTAGGAAAAATTCTAGTTTTTGCCTTGTGATTATTTGGCTATTTTGCTAATATAAACTCTTGATGTATGCTTGAAATTTATGTTGTGAAATCTGAAATTATTTCAAGATGCTTATGCATGAACTTGGTAGATGTAAAAGGGTGCTATGCTTGAAAGCTTTATGAATTGAGTAATTGATGTAAGAGATTTAACTATGTAAATGAAGAGATTTTTTATTCCTTAAAGAGAATGAGAAATCTAGAAATTTTACAAGAGTATAACCAGAAATATTTTCTAAAAATTTGCAAGTTTGGTATTTTGAGGTATGATGCTAAAGTTTCACGAAAAGGATGAGATTTTGATCCATAGAAGAAAAACTCTAAAAATCTAAGCAATACACTTGGTTTAATTTTCTGAAAGATTTAAGAATTATAATGTAAGAAGTTCTATAAGTTTCCTCCTGAATAAATCTTATAAAAGATTAGCAAAGAATCTCGTAAAAGTTTACTAGACTTTGCAAAAAATCTTGTAACAGTTCTTCCAGAAAAATCTCATAAAAAGTTTAGTAGATTTTACCAATAAATCTCATAAGAAATCAAGAGACTTTTGAAGAGAATATTTCATAAGACTTCATAAGATTTTTGAATAGAAAATCTCATAAAAATTCAGAAGATCTAAGGAAAATATCTCATAAGGAATTCAAGAGATTTTCAAGAGAAAAGTCTCACAGGAATTCAAGAGGTTTAACAGAGGAAATCTCATACGAGTTAAGGAGATTTTAAGAAAATCTCAAAGCAAAAGTATGAGATATAGAACTATTAAGAAGAGATTTTACTTCGTAATTAAGAGATTTTCTAAATAAATGATAGAGTTTCATACGAAGAAAGAAAACTGAAGAAATACGCCTTATGTAATATTAATTGCTTAATGGTAAGCTCATGGATTCACGGGTAGTACTAGACGTGCTACGCCCTTGAAACTATATCAGGTTGTAATCGCAACAACATTACATTGTTTTGAGAAAAGGGATGTGCTTAGAAAGAATAGCGGCTATTCAGATAGATGTATAGACGTACTCCATCTAGTGAACTATATCAAGTTGTAACGTGACGGCGTTACATCGTTGACAGGACAATCCAGAGAAGTATATCAGAAGAGTCTTATGAGTTCTACCATTAAGTTTAAAGTATCTAACCAAGTTAAGTCACAAGGAATAATGATACTAACTACATATCAGTTGCTTGATTATAAGCTCATGGATTCACAGTGTGATCTATATCAGGTTGTAGTATGAGGTACTACAACAAGTGAACTATATCAGGATGTAACACAAGGTGTTACATCACCAGAAATGCATCAGATAAGAAGTATATCAGGAATCCTATAAGTTCTATTCTCAAGCCTAAAGTTCATGATAAGATTATGTCAAAGAAGTAATGAAACAAACAAGCTAATTATTATGTACACAACCAAATCTGAGAACTATCTTACGAATCCTATGATCTTTTTATTCTCACACATAAGTGTACTCATAATACTATGTTAACCCAAAAAGTGAATAAGCAGGCTAGATATTTCAGAAGAAATTGAAGATACTTTAATTATTTTAATATCATGTTAGATATCACTGTGTAGTAGACTAGTATTTTTCCTCCTGGGAATCTTTGATTCTCATTCCTGCGTTATTATTATTTTTTTACATAGATGGCTATGATGGTGATTATTTGTAGAGATTCTCAACTGATTCGCCTCACGGTCTAGAGTTTTTGATGAACTAGAATAGAGAATTTAGCCAGTATTTTATTTTCTTTTAATGAGTTTTTGAGTAGTATCCTACCTAGACTAGAAAGTTCCTACGTGAACCAAGGTATGGGTTGACATAGCTATGTATATGACTATTTTCCATTGTATAATACAATTATATGGTATTGCTATTTTATTATGACCTATAACTTATGTTCAAACTTAGCAATGCTAAGAGAAACGCGGTTTATGTTTGTCACAAAAAACAGGCTCATATTCCATATTGTATATACAACTCTAAGGTCAAGTAGAGATAACAAGTAACAACTTGCACATTATAAGGTTATGGCTTAAGCATAGCCTTATGGTGTGAAAGGTGTTACATTCATGATGTCTTCCATGTTTCTCAATTGAGAAAGTATCAATCGACCCTAGTCATGTGCTAGAGCCAGAACAAGTGTAGTTAAGAGAGGACTTAACCTTTAACTTGCCATCTACGAGGATCATGGACAAAGGAGTCAAATAGTTGAGGAACAAAACCGTACCTCTAGTCAAAGTAGCGTGGGGACAAGGGAGCGGAGGAATTCACATGGGAATTGGAATCAGAGATGAGGACATGATACCCGAGCTTTTATAGGTAATGAATTTTGAGGGCGAAATTCTTTTTAAGGAGGGGAAAAATGTAACGCCTCGATTTTCTGAGTACAAAAATGAACAAAATGCCTCTAGGGTCATTTCTGAAAATCGAGGATGACCGGTCCAGGCTATCCTCAAGGGGTTAGTTTAATGTTTGAAGGGGATTAAATGTGTAATAGATGTGTTAGAGATGAAAATCTCATTTTCCTGTTTGTCCCATACGTAAAATTATCGATTTACCCCTAAGGTAACTTTACGTAGGATTAAGTAACAAATGAACCCAGCCATCACCTAGGAGTTCGAAAATGTTAACGATATGTGTTGCATGATATCTGGAAAATCTGAGTGGTCCCTAGAGTCCTTGTGTGAATTTACATTTTACCCCTGATTAGTGCTAAATGAGCTTAATTAAATTAAGTTCTAATTAAAGATAAATTGATTTTATTTATTAATTTTGAGTCTAGATAATTGTTTGAGGTTAATTAAGGCCTAAGATTGATTAAGAAAGTTCAAATTCCCTTCTTAATCAAAGACATCATGTCATGTCATGAGGAAATAGTATTTTTTCTCTCAATTCCCTAAATCAAGGAATCATGTTGGAGTTTGAATTTCAAACTAATGAAGTTTAATTCAAACTAAGCATGCAAGACCACTCTTAATCTTGTCTTGGCGAGCCTTAAACACATGATTACTAACCCAAACACCTAATTACCAATTCCTAACTCATTCCTTAATGAAATCTATCTCTAAACCTATGTCCTAACACAAATGAAAGAAGAAAAATCTCCCCCCAAAGACCATGAAGGCGCGACCTCTTTTTCCCTTCATATTTCAATTTTCATAAATACCAATACACACAAAAACATCCTCACTTTACCATTTGCTTTTTTGGAGGCAATCTATAACACCCTAATATTTAACCCAATATTCCTAGGACCTATTAAGATTAATTATTAGTTATTACTTCCTTTCTATAACTCATTTGTAAAATTACTTAGTGGAAAATACGGGTAAATTTTTTTTTAAAATGAAATACGTAAAACAAAGTGTAAGCCATTGCATACAACGTAAACGAAACGTAAAGCGGAAGGGAAAATAAATCATACAAAACAAAAGCAATAAAGAATACCTCAATCATAAAAACATCCATCATAATACTAATCATAATAGTTTAGTACATCATCTAAAACATAAAAGAAAACATAAAGTCTTACCCATATACGTGGGTAGAGCTTGTAGTAAGAAACATAAAATACAAGAAATATAAACTGGTAATACATGGAAAAGCCCTCAAAAGATACTACCAGCTAAAAGCAACCCTTCCTCTACAAGCCTACAAAAGATGCTACTCCTTGGATGGGGAGATGTAGCCTGGAACTCGAAGCTCCTCGGATGTGGCCCAACAAAGAGGAGGCGTGGGCATGCGATCGGTGAGCGACATGGCCGCCAGGCGAGGGCGCCTCTCGGGCTGACGTACACGCCTCATAGGCCTCGCTGAGAGACCGTGTCCTCGCTACCTCTACCCGGGGCATCGAAGGGGCGGAATCCTCCGAATAGGGATCGGCCGGGGAGTCCTTCACAGTCCCGCAACGGCGTATGAGAGGCATGTACTCCGATAGTCATGCACCGCTGAAGATGATGGTCGGTACGCGCTTCACTCGTCACGGGATCGTGTCCTCTCAAAAATCAAAGCATTGCCGAAGGGAGAGGTTGGGGTGAAGTGAAAGCTGGAGACCGAAAAGCAACGGGCGTCCCATGTATGCAAAAATGCGCAAAGCACAATGACCCTAGAAATGGTAGGACTGATGCTGAGTCGTAGTGCACCTCCCATATTGGGGTGTCAATGAAGATCACGAACGACCATCAGTTGAGACGTAACCTAAAGAGAAACAAAGAGAAAGGGGTGAGAATCTTACTAAAGAATCTCAGGAGGAAACCTCTTATCCTAGTGTCATCGTTTACGTCCCAGGAACCTTGGGTTTATTATAAAGAGGTTACACATGCAAAGGTTCATTATGAGGTTTTCATAAAAGTAATTATACAAGGTTCATGTCTTTTATGATGAATCTTAATGCATGTATGCAGCATAGTAGAACATGAATGCATGGCAATACATAATAGCAATAAAGCATATCATCAATAATTAAATCACATATATGTGGCATGTAACTTCTCATGATCAACCTTTCATTTTCATAAGCAAGATACTTCACATCTTTTCTCATTTCTCAAACTTGTGACATCATGATCTTTAAAAACAATAGTAACCGACCCCAATACTAGGCTATGAGCTCATACCTTAACTAGTTGTCACTAGTTCTTACTTGTCCTCTTGATAAGCGAATCATAATCATAAAAATAACAATCCCAACTCCCAAGTACGGCAGGAGACCTAAGGAATCACTCATCATGAGACTTTTTCCTTCTCTAAAACGCATCAGCTGGTTAAGACCAGTGACTTTGTCCGCTTTGGGAGGCTAATGTCGATGCCCTCAGTTTTACCTTTTCCTCACCGTAGAAGGAGAAGTACGTCTCACGCGAAAATCATCATTGGTTAAGACCAATGACATTGTCCGCTTCGGATGGCCTCATCGGTTTCCTTTCTCCTCACTTAGCAGAGAAATGCGTCTCGGATGTCACATATAAAATTTTTTTTTCAAAACTTTCTCAAGTCCCTCAAATTTGACGGAAATCGGCAGCATAACGACTACACTCCGAATTTCCTCAAATTTGAGTCATGCCACATAACTCAATCACACATATCATTTTCATGGAACTTTCTCAATTAAATAAATTTCTAATTCATAGGAGCATACTCTTCTATCTCTTTCATATTTCGAAATCTCATGCATCTCAAACATGGCATAACACATCATCACATCAACATGCCACAAATATACATAAAGTCTCATGCTCATGATATTAACATATTCACATCATTATGAGTATACCCACCGGTCTCATGCTCACATCACACCTCCTATCTTATGGTGTCTTATGCTTTGGCCCTTATAAGCCTTAAACTTGTGTTCTAATTATCCTAACCTTCATTATGGATTCTTATAACACCTAAGGGATCATTACCTATAATTTTCTCTAGTGTTTATGATTTGTAACATAACCAAATTTGGGCAGAATTTTGCCTTATGATTACGGGTTAGAATCTCCGTCTTTGACCCTTTCTAAGTTCGGTCTTCGCCTTAGGCTCTATAATTAACTTCTAAACCAATTATGAGGGATTCCTACACATATCCACTAATTATAAACCATTTTTCTTAAGTCCAATTATGCTGGAACAGAATTTATAATTTGTGCATCTAAGTGTTCTAGAATTCACATTTTAAGTCCTTTCTAGTTACTTGTTCTTTCTAACTTCCCTAAATCGTTCCTTGCTTCACTCAAACATAATTTTACACATTTTAACACCATAAAATAGAATTCATACAGTGGCCAAACACAAGGGCAGAACCGAAAACATAAGCTTCATAGAATCACATAATCACTTGATTTAAATGCATATAAGTTGCTAGTTTCTCTTGGAATCATTTTAGGAACTCAAAACTCTTAGAAACCAATTAATCTCATTGAAATCACATAAATATGTACTAGGTCAGTAGCTAAATAATTTAGCTCAAGGAATAGATTTAAAACATAAAACCTTGTTCATAAAGTTCCTTGAGTACACCTAAGCTTAGAAAAATTCCAAGACTTAGACTATGGGCACTTGTGATTAGATGAACTCATCCAAGTCCATCATCATCACCACAAGGCCGAAATGGCATCCTTGAAATGCCTCCATTTTCTAAAACTTTATGCAAGATACTTGGGCAAGTCTTTGAACTCTAGGATATTTAAATGATGGCATAAACTTAAACATGATATGCACTCATTTTATTCTTCATTAGAAAGTAAAGTGAGAGCATAAAATAAATATGAGATGCAACCTCATTATTATCTTTAAAGATTAAGTGATGACTTGAAATATAAACATGAAATGCAAGCTTGGAATTTAAACATGATAATGCAAGTCCATTTAGTTATTCTTGAGAGTTTAGTGATAGCATCAAAATAAACATGCTATGCAAGGCATAAACATAAACATGTGTGCAACTCTTTTTTTCTTAACTAGAGCTCTTACAAGACTTTAAAGGAACATCACAACCTTAACCCAAATATGTATCTTAACAACATAAAGTGAGCTTTAGAGTTCTTAGCACCAAGACTTCAAAGAAGTCTTGGTTTTGAACTTCATCATCAAGCTCAAGAAAATAGACACAAAGCTCAACACTTTGTCTAAACAAAATACAAGAACTAAGTCATATTCTTTATTTTATTGCTCATGGGCTTCAATCTAGAGTAAAACTCTTAGAATGGCCGACCAACTTTAAGGTTGGCAAGGGTAAGCTTAGAGCTTTTTGAAATCATAGGATTAATTTTCTTTAACAAAACTTTTGTGATCTACTTAACATTTTTAGCAAACTTTGTTCAAACAAAGGAAAAAGGAAACCAAAATCATGAAGGGGGAAAGGAAGAGGAAACTGAAACTTTGAAGGAAAAAGGAAGGAAAAACTGAAAATATAAACAAGAAAAGGAAGGAAAACACAAGCATGTATGGTCCAAGACCAAGTTGTTTCAAGCTTTAGAGGTTTCTCACATGACAACAACAAGCCATTATCTTGAAACCTCATCATCAAGCTAAAGTTTTTCCCATGAAAAGGCCTCATGGCCGAAATGAAAAAGGAAGAGGAAAAGAGTTTGAACCAAGAGAAAACTAGAACTTTTCTTGAAGAAAACAAGTAAAAACTTGAAAACAAAACCCCTACCTAAGGAAGTCTTTGAAAGGAAGAAAGAAAGCTTGATTCTTGAAGAGTTGAGAAGACAAAATCTTCTCTTGAATATGAGGATAGATTCGGCCAAGGAGGAAGCTCAAGGAAGATGATTTTTCCTTGAGTTTCTAAGCTTGGAAATGGAAAGTTTGAGTGTTTAAGAGATGGTTTGAAGTGAGGGAGTGGTGGTTTATGGTTGTTTGTGGTGGTGGAAAGGTTCTTTGAGAAGAAGAAGAAGAACAAGATGAAGAGAAATTTGAGAAAAAACAAGAAAGTGCAAGAAAACTAAACTTGGCAAAGCTTCTAAAGTGTAACCAAGTTCTTCCAAGCTTGGTATTTATAGAAATTTTGCACAATGGAGGCTGCCAAGGGGAAGAAGGTCGATGACCTTGCTTGGTCTTTGGGGGAGGAAAATATCTCTTTGATTGGCATAGGCTAGGCATGGGCAAAGCATGGTTAAAGCATGGTGAGGTATGGTTTGAGGTATGGCCTAGGCATGGCTCTTGAGTGAGATAAAAATCAACATGTGACACTTTTCTTGGGGCCATGCATTCGGCCATTGGGCAGCCAAGGGGGGAGGAGATTTGTTCATGTAATTGTGGTTTAGTGATGTGTTTAGGTGTTTCTTTGATTAAGGTTTTGGTTAGGAGTTTGTAAGCAAGTGTTTAGGTGAGGTAATTGGCTAATTAAGGTTGTTAAGACTTGATTAGGAGGGTAACCTTGCTAGATTAACAATTTAAAATCATTCTTTTAGTCAAATGAGGTATGGCACAATTCCTTAATTTAAGGAATTGGAGAGAGAAAATACTATTCAAGATTTCATGACTAGGAATCTTGAATTAAAGAATGTAATTAGAGTTTAACTAAGTAATCTTAGGTTCTAATTAACCTTAATAAATTATTTTGACTCTAGATTAATTATCAAAATAAATTAATCTTCGATTAGAGCCTAATATTGCTTAGGTTTGCTTAATTACGTCATTAGGCTCACTGGACACTTCTAGGGGCAAAATGGTAATTTTGCACTAAAACTGCCCGGGACCTTCTGAGCCCAACTAAACATCAATAACACTTAAAAACATCATTCCAAACTTCGTGGAAAGTTTGGCTCAACGGCACCTTTACCCGCGTAAAACGCCCAGGGTATTTTGGTCATTTTGAGCTGAAAGTTCGAAAACGAGATTTTCACCTTGATATCAAACATAATAGATATAATCCCCTGCAAACATTGAGTTGCCCATTCGAGGGTTGCCTGGTTGTCCTCAAATTCCTAATAAAAATGACCTCAGGGCATTTTGGTTATTTGTAATACAGAAAAATTAGGGCATTACACAATCTTGCTCAAAAAAGGTTTAGCCAAAAATCCTCTCTTCTCTCTTAACTCAAAGCTTTCTCTTCTTCCTCTTCCACCTCCATCCTCAACCTCTCTCACAAACCACCATACCTCCACCTTATGATCAAACACATAATCTTTCCATTTCCAAGATCAAGCTTCTTCATTTTCAACCAAAGAAACAACTTGGTATGGATTTTGGTTTTGAGCTTTTTCCTCTTATTTCTTTTCTTCATTTTCAGATTTGTAATGATGTATTGAATGGTTGAGTTGTTGTTCTTTTTTTTCCTTGTTGGCTTAAATTTTCCTTTCTTTTATCTCTTTTTCAATTTTGGTTTTGGTTCTTGATGGATGGTTAATACCATGGTATGATGATGAAAGATCTTAATGGTGGTTTTGATATCACCATCTGCTTGACCTCTAAAGCCTAAGGTTTTGATTCATTTTCAATTTTGAAAGATGAGAAATGTAGAATACTTGTTGCTTTTGCTTCCTTGATGTTTGAGACTATGGCTTGATGATGAAGGTTTCTAGATGATAATCAAGGAATCATCACACTTGTAACCTCTAAAGCCTAAAATTTGATGTTGGTTTCAGAGACATGATAAATTAAATGTTGGTTGGTTTTCTTGTTCAATAATCTTGAGCTTGATGGTGAGTCTAGATAAATAAGGTTCTTAGGAACCATGGTGTCAAGAGATTCTAAAGCTCATTTCCATTCAGTTAAAATTGATTGGGGTTGAGAGTTTGATTCTTTAAAGTCTTGAAATGAGCTCTACCAAGATATAAAAATGGATTTGCATCATGTTTATATTACAAGCTCTTGCATCTGATGTTTGTATTTCAATGCCTTGCATATCATGTTTATTTTCAAGTCATCACCTTAAATCTTAAAGACTAAAGAAATGGATTTGCATTTCCATGTTTAAATTTGTAGTCTTGCATTTCATGTTTATATTTCAAGTTATCACCTAAACTTTGAAGATTTAAAAATGAACTTGCATTCTCATATTTACATTTCAAGTATTGCACATCATATTTATATTCCAAGCCATCACCTTAAAATGATAAAGAGCTAAAATGAAGTTTGCATAACATGTTTATTATTCTTGTCATCATCTAAATTCCTAGAGCTCAAAGACTTGCCCTTGTATCTTAAATGGAAATCTTTATCATGGTTATTGTCTTAGCCATGATACAATGATGGTTTTGATTTGTAAAAATGTGAACTTGATTTCAAAAGGAATGTTAGAATGATGTTCTAAAATGATCTTGAAGTGAAAGAACAACTTGAAATGTGTTAAAACTATGATTTCTCAAATTATGGGGATTGGTAATCGATTACTAGTTCATGTAATTGATTACCATGATGTTCTTCATGCCAAGAACAAGTTTTGATTTTTGGCAATTGATTACCATGCTCATGTAATCAATTACCAAGATGCTCTTGGAGCTTGGAATAAGTTTTTAATTTTGGTAATTGATTACCAGCCTATGTAATCAATTACCAGAACCCTAAATGTGCAAATAAGTGAGTTTTAAACAAAATAAAGTGGATTGGTGATGCTTATGTGTTGAATTGTGTGAATGATGATTCCTTAGTATGCTGTTTATATATATAAATATATATATATCTTACTAAGCATTGCATACACATTAGCTAGTTCGTCCTTGACTTCGCATATGGGTAGGAGCATGTTTACTGCTATAACATAATGATTGATAATATGCTTATGTGAATTGATGATATGATGATATTGTGGCATGATGAGATTATGATTGACTGGTTAAGATGCATGATCCATGAGAATTATGAACATGATATGCTTTATGATAAATTATGATTACATGGTCACATTGCATCTTTAATTAACATGCCAATATAAAAGTGACATAAAACACATAGAAATGATCCTCTAACTCTCCAGAATTAAAGGTTATGAGAGGTGATCCAATAAGGACCCTTTGGACTCCAGGAATTAATGGTTATGAAAGGTGATCCTATGCCCCCTATCCCACACTCTAGAGTCAGGAATTAGCTTATCAAGAGGATAAGTATAGACTAGTGACAACTAGTTTAGGTATGAGGTCATAACCTAGAACTCTCAAAAGGAGAGAGTATTAGGGTAGCCCCCAAGGAAAAGAAAGTAAGAAGTTTAAGTCACCTAGAAGAATATTGATGACAGATCATGTTAGGAGAATTTTACAATCTCTATGTTATGCCCATTCACCATGATCACTATGATATCTTGCTTATGGCATCCATATGCATCCATGACCTAGTGTGTTGTATTCATGCATTAAGATTCATTCTAAAATGTATGGGTCTCTGATGATGGTGTTTAGAACTTAATAAATGAACCCTAAGTATAATTGCCCACTAATTTCATAATAAAACATAAGGTTCCTGATGTAGATGATAACACATATTAGGAGGCGAAAACCCTATTGAGATTCTTGTATAAGTTTCCATTCCTTCTTCTTTCTTTTCCATCTCGTCTTTCAGGTCGATGGCAACCTTCATGATCTACGTTGATGCTCATACCTGGGAGATGCACTTCGATGCCACACACTAGATGTATCACTTCGTGGGTCGATGTGCTGTCGCCTTTGTCTTCATGGAGCATCCTTTTGCACACCGGTTACCACTACCAATTCTCCACCTGTTTCCTGACTATCTCATTTCTTAGCGTGCTTGTCCGTAGGAGCAAATCCACCGCACACCCTCTGCTTTGGCCGTTAGAATATCCCACTCAGGTGCACAGTCACTTCCTCGCCACCCGAGCCCTGGTTAGACCTATCCAAGAACTCACCCACCTAGGTCTCTCTCATGGTCTCTCCCACCGTTCCTATGATGATGGAGGTTGGCAGTGATGGGGAAGCTCAGTCACATAGCCAATGAGAGGAGCCGCATTAGGTCGTAGAGGAGCTACCCGACCCCATCATGGCACCTTGCTCGTCCTCCCATCATCTTGCCGCACCTAATGGCTGGACGCTGGATCGTTATCTTCCTCCCTCCCAGGAGCAATGGATTAGGAGCCGATACCGGACCTCTTAGAGTGCCTATGCCCATATAGCAGAGAGGATAATCTTCCTTTGCTTTTTGTTTATCAGAGGTTCCTGGTCTAGGCGCACCTAGTAGGAGGAACGGGAGGAGAGGTCTTTTATTTAGTTTGTTATAGATTCATTTTATTCATGAATATTATGGGATGATTGTATATTTTGAGCCCAACCTTTATTGGTAGGCATGATATAATTATCTTCATGTATATTTTAGGTATGGAAAGTGGAACGATTATCTATGGATGATATATATACATATATGTAGGATCTTACTTGTTCATGATTTGTGATGTTGCATTTATGTATGCCGATATCTTGCCCTAATCTTCTTCCTTTTACTTTAGAGACAAGATGTAGTTTAGTACATATGTGTGGCTCGTATTTTGATCTAAGTTCAAAAAAAATTTTACCCGTATTTTCACTCAAGTATTTTCAAGAGCATTAAAGTAATAACTGAACAAAAGAATAATAACTAATAATTAACTAGAATGCATCCTAGACGTGTTGGGTTAAATATTAGGGTGTTACAAAATGTGCAAATATGTGTGTTCTAAAATGAGATAAAGTGGATTGGTGACCCTATATGCTTGTGTGTTGAATTTTGTGAATGATGATCCCCTAGTATATTGTTTATATATATAACGAGATGTGATGCATGTTTATATGATCAATGACCTAATGATTTGTGGCATGATAAGATTATGATTAAATGATTAAGATGCATGATTTATGAGGTTTTATGAGCATGAAACATTAAAAGATAAGCTATGATTATATGCTCATGTTTGCATCTAAATAACATGATAAGATTAAAGGTGACATAAGACACACGAAAATGATCCTCTAGACTCCAGAATTAATGCTTATGAGAAGTGATCCAAAGGAGGTGATCTTTTAGACTTTAGGAATTAATGGTTATGAAAGTGAACCTATGCCCCCTAACCTACACTCGGAGTCGGAATTTAGCTTATCAAGAGGATAAGTATAGACTAGTGATGACTAGTTAGGTATGAGCTCATAACCTAGAACTCTCAAAAGGGGAGAGTATTAGGTGGGCCCATGGAAAAGAGAATAAGAAGTTAAGTCACCTAAAAGAACGATGAGGAAAGATCATGCTAAACGAATTTACATTCTTTATATTATGCCCACCTAATATGATTACATTCTCTATATTATGCCCACATAATATGATTCTATGATATTTTGCTTATGGCATTGACATACATCTATGATTTAGTATGTTGCACTCATGCTAAAAGACATGGACCTTGGCTAATAATATTCGGAACTAAATAAATGAACTTTATACATGCCCAACACTTTTATAAATGAAACTCAAGGCTCTTGAGGACGTAGATAATGACACATATTAGAGGTGAAAACCCTAAGGAGATTCTTGTATAAGTTGCTCATCCATTCTTCTTTTCTTTCTATCTTGTCTTCAGAGGTCGATGACAATCTTTGTGATCTATGTTGATGCTCCCACCTAGGAGATGCACTTTGATGCCACTCACTAGATGTATCATGTAACCCAAATTTTTCCTTTGAGTGCAAATGACTAAAATGCCCTGAGGTCATTTTTGCCAGAATTCAAGGAATTTAACCGGTCCTCAAATAGGTCAACTCAATGTTTGAAGGGATTATATTGTTATGTTTGATATAGAGGTGAAAATCTTATTTTTTGAACTTTCACTCAAAATGACCAAAATACCCTTCAGCGTATTACGGGGAAGGTGCCTGTTTAAGCCCAGAAGTTTGGAATGATGTTTATGAGTGGTTTTGATGTTTAGTCAGGCCCAAAAAGTCCAAGCAGTTTAGTGCAAAATTACCATTTTGCCCCTAAAACAGTGTATAGTAAGCCTAATGACGTAATTAAGCAAACCTAAGCAATATTAGGCTCTAATCGAAGATTAATTTATTTCGATAATTAATCTAGAGTCAAAATAATTTATTAAGGTTAATTAGAACCTAAGATTGCTTGGTTAAACTCTAATTACATTTTATTCAAGATTCCTAATTATAGAATCTTGAATAGTGTTTTCTCTCCAATTCCTTAAATTAAGGAATTGTGCCCATACCTTCATTTGACTAAGAAATTGTTTTAAATTGTTAATCTAGCAAGATTGGTTCCTAATCAAGTCTTGACAACCTTAATTAACCATTACCTCACCTAAACACTTTCTTACAAACTCCTAATCAAAACCTTAATCAAAGAAACACTTAAACACATCATTAAACCACAATTACATGAACAAATCATCCTCTCCCTTGGCTGCAAAAGCTGGTTGAATCTCCCCCTCCATAATTCATCACATGTTGATTTTATTTCATTCCAAAGGCCATACCTCAAGCCATACCTTGACCATACCTAGCCATGCTTTCAACCATGCCTTTGAATGACTAAGTTTGAAGATATTTTTCCTCCCAAGGCCAAAGAAACCGTCCTTCTTCCTCTTCAAATCAGCTCAAAGTTTCATTTTTCTATAAATACCAAGCCTTAAAGAACTTGGTTACACTTTAGAAGCTTTGCCAAGTTTAGTTTTCTTGCATTTTCTCTCATTTTCTCTCAAAGTTCTCTTCATCTTGTCTTCTTCTTCCTCCCTCAAAGAAACCTTTCCACCACCACAATCCACCACAAACAACCTTAAACCACCACTCCCTCACCTCAAACCACCTCTCAAACACTTAACCTTTCCATTTCCAAGCTTGTTTTCTCAAGGAAAAATCATCTTCCTTGAGTTTTCCCTTTGGCCAAATCCTCTCCTCCTCAAGAGAAGATTTTGTCTTCTCATTCCTTCAAGAACACAAGCTTTTTCTCATTTCTTTCAAGACTTCTTTAGGTAGGGGTTTTATTTCAAAGTTTTACTTGTTTTCTTTAAGAAAAGTTCTAGTTTTCTCTTGGTTTTCAAGCCTTTCCTTCTCTTTCTTTTTCAGCCTTGGAGCCTTTTTGTGAGAAACTTTAGCTTGATGATAAGGTTTCAAGATAATGGTCTTGTGATGCCATGTGAGAAACCTCTAAAGCTTGAAAATCTTGGTCTTGGACCATATATGCTCTTGGTTTCTTTCCTTTCTTTGCTCAAATTTTTTGGTTCTTTTTTCCTTTCCCTTTAATGGTTTCAGTTTCCTTTTCCTTTATTTGAAAAAGTTTGATAAAAATGTTAAGTAGATCACAAAAGTTTTGTTAAGAAAATTAATCATATGTTTTCAAAAAGCTCTAAGCTTACCCTTGCCAACCTTAAAGTTGGTCAGCCGTTCTAAGAGTTTACTCTAGATTGAAGCCCATGAGCAATAAAATAAAGAATATGAGTAGTTCTTTTATGTTTGTTTGATAAAGTGTTGAGTTTATGTCTTAGTACATTTTCTTGAGCTTGATGATGAAGTTCAAAACCAAAGGCTTCTTTGAAGACTTGGTGCTAAGAACTCTAAAGCTCACTTTATGTTGTAAAGATACATATTGGGTTAAGGTTGTAATGTTCCTCTAAAGTCTTGTAAGAGCTCTAGTTAAGATAAAATGAGTTGCATACATGTTTATGTTTATGCCTTGCATAGCATGTTTATTTTGATGCCATCACTAAGCTCCAAGAATAACTAAATGAACTTGCATTATCATGTTTAAATTTCCAAGCTTGCATTTCATGTTTATATTTCAAGTCATCACTTAATCTTTAAAGATAATAATGAGGTTGCATCTCATATTTATTTTATGCTCTTACTTTATTTTATAATGAAGAGTAAAATAAGTGCATAACATGTTTAAGTTTATGTCATCACCTAAATATCCTAGAGCTGAAAGACTTGCCCAAGTATCACAAGTAAAGTTTTAGAAAATGGAGGCATCCCAAGGAAGCCATTTCGGCCTTGTGATGATGATGATGGACTTGAGATGAGTTCATCTAATCATAAGTGCCCATAGCCTATGTCTTGGAATTTTTCAAGCTTAGGTAACTTAAAGAATATTATGAACAAGATTTATGTTTTAAATCTATTCATGAACAAATTGTTTTAGCTACTGACCTCACCACATTTATGTGACTTCAATGAGATTAATTGGTTTCTAAAAGAGTTTTGAGTTCCTAAAATGATTCTAAGAGAAAACTAGCAACTTATATGCTTTTAAATCATGAAATTATGTGATTATATGAGCTATATTTTTCAGTTCTGCCTTGTGAACTTGGCCACTGTATAAATTCTGTTTTATGGTGTTAAAATGTGTAAAATTATGTTTGAGTGAAGCAAGGATCGATTTAGGAAGTTAGGAAAGAACAAGTAACTAAAAAGGAATTAAAATAAGAATTAGATGCACAAATTGTAAATTCTGTTCCAGCATAAATGGACTTAAGAAAAATGGTTTATAATTAGTGGATATGTGTAGGAATCCCTCATAATTGGTTTAGGAGTTAATTATAGAGCCTTAGGCGAAGATGGAACTTAGAAGGTCAAAGACGAAGATTAGAACCCGTAATCATATGATAATATTCCCCAAAGTGATGTAATGCTGTTTGGTTATGTTAGTAAGCATAAACATTAGAGGAAATTATAGGTAATGATCCCTTAGGTGAAAAAAAATTCATAATGAAAGATAGGATAATTAGAATATAAGTTTAAGACCCATAAAGGCCAAAGCATAAGACACCATGAGATAGGAGGTGTGATGTGAGAATGAGACCAAGTGGGTATACTTAAGATAAATGTGAATGTGTTAATACCTATGAATATGAGACTATATGTATATTTTGTGACATGTTGCTGTGATGATGTGGTATGCTATGTTTAAGATGCATGAGAATGCGAAATATGAATGAATTAGGAGGGTATGCTCCTGTGATTAAGAGATTTACTTGATTGAGAAATTTCATGAGAATAACATGTGTGATTTGAGTTATGTGACATGCAGCAAATTTGAGGAAATTTGGGTGTAGCCTTTATGCTCCGAATTTCCATCAAATTTGAGGGACTTAAAGAAAGTTTGAAAAGAAAGATTTTATATGTGACATGTCGACACATTTCTCCTCTACCCGTGAAGAGAAAGGAAACCTGTGGGGGGTATGGTCGTGGAGCCATATGAAATGGACAATGTCACTGGTCTTAACCAGATGATGCATTTTAACCAGACGTACTTCTCCTACTACTGAGGAGAGGTAAACCTTAGGGTATCGACATTACCTGCCAAAAGACAAAGTCACTGGTCTTAACCAGTTGATGTGTTTGGAGAAGGAAAAAGTCCCATGATGGGTGATCCTTAGGTCCTCTTTACTTGGAGTTTGGATTATTATTTTTATGATTATGATACACTTATCAAGAAGATAAGCAAGAACTAGTGACGACTAGTTGAGGTATGAGCTCATAGCCTAGTATCATGGTTTATTATTTGAGTACCATGATGTCATAAATTTGAGAAACGAGAAAATATGTGAAGCTTTTTGCTTATGAAAAAGGGAAATTGATTATGAGAAAGTACATGCCACTTATATGAGAATTAGATATTGATGAGATGTTTTATTGCTGCATAAAGTATTGCTATGCATTCATGTTCTGATATGCTGCATACATGCATTAAGATTCATCATAAAAGACATGGACCTTGGATAATTACTTTTATGAAAACCTCATAATGAACCTTTGCATGTTTAACCTTTTCATAAGAAACCCAAGGTTCCTGACGACGTAACGATGATATTAGGATAGAGGATTCCCTCCTGAGATTCTTTAGCAAGATTCTTCTCTCCTCTTTCTTCTTTTCCCGTTACGTTTTAGATTCCGATGGTGTCGTTCATGATCTTTGTTGATACGCCCATGTGGAGGTGCACTGAATGAGATCATTAGTCATACCACTTTGAGGGTCATTGTGCTGTGCGTATTTTTGCATACATGGCCTTCCGTTGCATTCCCCTTCTCAAGCTTTCATTTCTACCTTGACCTCTCCTGTTAAGCGACGATTTGATCTTTGAGAGGACATGCCCTCGTGATGAGCAGACTCATCGTGCCTGCCCTTCGGCTTCAATAGCTGCGCTACCCGAGTACGTTCCTCACCCAAGGCATTCAGAGACCGACCCGTTCCAGGATTCCCCTACTCATATCTTTAGGGATCTGCCCCTACAGTTCCCATGGATATTGAGAGGGTAACTGAGGATACGAGAACGTAGCGGGAGGCTAGTCGACGCCCGGAGATGCACCCACGTCGAGGAGGTCAACGTCCACCTTTCCACTTGCACACACTCGAGGAGCTCGCATAGTTCATTGGGTATGTACCTTTGAGGGACGATGGACCATTATTGGAAGGAGTTTGGGGGGAAGGGGTAGCCATGGCTTGGATTTGATCTTTTGGCTCCCATGTGTTTGTTGTTTATGTTTCTGTTATTTTATGTTTCATACTATATGTTTCATGTACTATAAGCTCTGTCCATTCTTATGTGGGTATGACTTTATATTTTATTTAGTGGATGTGTCCAGCCTTGTATTAAACTATGATATTTAACATTATGATGGTTGTTCCTATGATTGAGGTGTTATTATTTGCTTTTGTATTGCATGATTTATTTTCTTTGCTTTACGTTTTGCTTATATAGTGTTTGATGGCTCGCATTTTGTTTTACATATTTCAAAAAAAAACAATTACCCATATTTTCCACTTAGTAATTTTACAAAACGAGTTTTAAAGGAAAGTAATAACTAATAATTAATCTTAATACATCCTAGGCGTGTTGGGTTAAATATTAGGGTGTCACATATCACTTCATGGGTCAATGTGTTGTTCGCCTTTTTGTCTTCATGGAGAGCCCCTTTGCACACCCGTGTCCAGGCTTACAGGTGCTCTACCACTATCTCGTTTTGATGACCTCATTTTTTAGCATGCTCGTCGCGAGGTAGCAAATTCACCACCCTCCCCCCACCGTTTCGCTTCAGCATCTTGGTTTATGTGCCATGGTCACCTCCTCGCCACCCCAAGCCATGGTTGGACCCATTCGAGGATTCACCCACTCGCTCCTTCTCATGGTTCTCCACCGTTCCTATGATGATGGAGGTTGGTAGGCGACGGGAAACTAGAGTCACATAGCCAATGAGAGGAGCCACGCCTATCGTGGAGGAGCCACCTGAGCCTACGCGAGGTGCCCTTGCTCGCCTTGCCCACCATCTTGCTACACCGAGAGCTGAACCCCTGCGGATTGGTTACCTTCTTTCCTCCCAAGGTGACAGGACAAGAGCCGAGTTTCGAATCCTCTGGGAGCACCCTGTGCACATAGGAGAGAGGATGGCCTTTTTTGCTTTTGTTTATTAGAGGTTATCTATCCTAGGCACCCCCTAGTAAGAGTAGGAGTAAAAGAAGGGGTCCTTTATGTAGCCTAGTTGTAGTTTACTTTTGCTCTTGATTCATGGATATTAGGATGATGGTACTTTTTGAGCCCAATCTTTGTTGGTGGGCATGTTATAACTCTCTTTATGTATATGATGGGTATGCAAAGTGGAACGATTAACTATTGATGATATATAAATATATGTTCTTACTGTTCATGGTTTGTGATGTTGTATTTTATGTATCCCTATGTGTTGTTATGCTAAAGACGAGATTTAGTTCAATATGTATGCATGGCTCGTATTTTGTTTTATGTTACTATTTCGTGTGCTTTGGAACCAATGGTGCGACCGCGATAAGAAAGGACTCCAGTGCAAGCGATCAGAAGTAGAGAAATAGCATAAGCCCTCTGGGACATGGCAAAGCCTATGCAAATGATGTTTGAACGGATGGATCGTCAGGGTATGCTAGTCGCAATGCTATAGAAGGACTTGAGCATGTCTATTCAAGAGAATTCATAAGGCGAACCCTCCACCGTTTAGAGGACCCTTACCCGAACCAAGCTAATGAATGGATCAAGAGCATGGAAGATCTTTTCAGTGATCACCTACACTGAGGAGCAAAAGGTGACCTTTGCGCCTACATGCTAGGTGAATGCAAGAATTCTAGTGGATCGGCACTGGAGATTGTTGGAGGCATTGGCACATCTGATCAACTAGGAGATGTTCAAGACCTATTTCTACTAGGTACTTCCCGTCTATGAAGAATGCTAAGGACATAGAGTTCATGCAGCTAGTTCAAGGAGGAATGAGTATCATACAGGACACACCGAAGTTTGAAGAACTCAGTCAAGTTCACCTAGATTTTTCAAGGAATCCTGATGAACTGGAAATTCGTCAAGTGCGAGGCTGGCTGAAGGAGAGATCAACGTTGCCTGTCTGGTGCACTTGGAGATTAGCAACTTCCTACCCTAGTTAACAAGTGCCGTATCATTGAGGATGGAAGAAAGCTCAGTGGATCAGGGTTAAGAAATTCACAAGAAGTGGCACTGAAGCTCAGAGTTCAATCCCATTCCAGGCCCCAGCCAGCCACAGCCAGGCCCCAAGGCTGAGGATTTCCACCATGGGGATTCAGTGGCTCCAAGGGCAATGTCCCCAAAGGCCCCGTTGCACCCCCAGACTTACACCTCGTTTTATGCCCCAAATATGGAAAGGCACACGGGTTCGACCATGCTTGATGGGCCAGGGACCACTTCAGTGTGGAAGTAGCCTCACTACGCTAGACCACGGAAAGGAACCCAATGGCCCCTAACCCTAGACCACAGCAATAAGGAAGGTTTTTACCATCAACGTGAAGACTCGGTGAAGTCCAAAATCCTCATAGAAGGTAAGTGTGAAATGAATGGTAGAACCTTAATTGTACTGCCATTTCCTGTGCAACTCATTCATTCATATCACATGCTAGTGTCAAGTCTTTACAATTGTATGTGTTGGAACTTCCTTTTGATCTTACTATTTCTACACCCACTAGAAAACTTGTTAAGACTTGTAGGTGTTGCTTAAATTGTCATTTCATTGTTGAAAGTAGACCTTTTATTCTGGATTTAGTTTGTTTGCCTATGCATGGTTTAGACATGATTCTCGGCATGAATTGGCTTTACACCAACCATGTAATGTTAAACTTATATAAAGCTCGTTATTTTCTCTACCCCTATTGTGCCTAGCAAACCTTTAAGTCTTTATATAAATGCGTGATAAGTCAATTGTTATGGGAGAGAAGGGATATGTTCTCCTAGCGCCAGTGAAGTAGACTTTGAGCAAAACATTGATGATGTGCCTGGAGTAAGAGACTATCCTGAGGTATTTCTGTGATACCCGAGTTCCCTTTAGTGAAAGAGATTGAGTTCTCTATAAAGTTGGTCCTGGATGGGCCTATCTCCATAGCACCCTATAGAATGTCGCCCTTAGAGTTAATCGAGTTTGAAGGCACAGTTAGAGGTGTAATATCCCAAATTTCAACTAGGCTAGTTGACTTTATGTTTGAAGTATTGATTTACCGACTAGGCGGTTGATCTTGGCCCCATAGTTGGAAGGGTTAACATTAGTGATTTATTATTGATTAATAACAAATAATGTTAGAATAATCAAGTGTGTCTAGAAAAAGATGCAAGAATTACAAAATGCCATTATTTAGTGAAATTATAAAATACCCTTACTATGTACGGAAATTACCAAACTACCATTGCCTTATTAGTTAATGACAAAGACACCCTCATTCTATAAATGGAATTACAATGATCACCCGTCATTATCTAATTACAAAAATACCCTTGTCTTGGTTAAAGAAATTACTACCATGCCACTACTTTAATAATTGTTACAATGATATTTGCACAAATCCCTAGATTTGTCTTTAAACAAGAATGAATCTAAGCCATTAGATTAAGATGACAATACAAGAATCCAATCACATACATCATGCAAATTCTTAACCACATACATGCACATAGACAATTCCATACTAAAAATTAAAAACACCTTGAACACCCTATTTTGTCCGATCCAAAAAACAAAAAAATTTCAGTCCATTCGAAAGGTTTTTAACCTTGTCATTTTTTTATTTGTTCTTGTTTGTGTTAAGTCCATTTCATGTTTCAATGCTTTTATTGAATTATTAGATTAAGCCCATTTTTTTTTTTTTTATTAAAAAAAAGCAGCCCATTTCCTTTAGCCTAGTCCATGTTTGAAGTTGAAAACAAAAATATCCCAGCATTTTGTTTTTATTTTCATTTTATTTTCCTTTTCTTTTAATCTATATTTAAAAAAAAAGAGGAAAATCAAAGAGCGTTCCCAAAAGAAAAACAAAGAAGAATTCATGATAACAATTCGTGCCTAGCAAAACAAGTTAGACGATGAAGCGTGCCAATTGGAGAACAAACAAAAATGAAAGAGGCGTATAGTAGAAACTCAAGCAGGTGCGTGGATAGCCGAAACATCATCAATGTTTTCAGAACGCACCAAGATCCCCTGAAAATCTACAATAATAAGGATAAATTTCTCAAAGATCACATGTCATGGATCCGAGAATGGTGTATAAATTCAAAAACAAAGAAGGGACTCTGGGAATCGGCTTCCAATACTAAAAATTTTCATTACCATTTGTCTTGGAAACAATTTTGCAATATACACAAGAAAAAAATTAGCAAGAATCACAGGAAACCATTTCCAATCGTTGATTCATTTTTTGTGTGTGTCT
Source organism: Dalbergia oliveri (assembly GCA_030441495.1). Lineage (NCBI taxonomy): Eukaryota > Viridiplantae > Streptophyta > Magnoliopsida > Fabales > Fabaceae > Dalbergia > Dalbergia oliveri. The sequence goes on along the minus strand of JAMLFY010000006.1, from coordinate 34,363,164 downwards.
ATTTTCTAAATGTCTAGTAAGATCCAGTAAATCCCAGCCCAAACACAGACCAAATCAAAGTCATCATTATCAACAGTCCATCACAATACAAAAAGCCAACTCCGAGCTAATACTAAACATATATTCGCATTTCAGAACATTAAAAAGGAAGAGAAAGGAAGTAGAAACAAAAAGGAACCATCGTGGTGGACCGCTCCACCTCATCCGGATGGAGCTCCTACGGTTCACTCGCGAACGGAGCCGCCGAAACACCACAACTTCCTCTTCCTCTCAGCTGACACCTCTTGGCCGCCGATCTCAGACTCTCCGGCTTGGCCGCCGCATCGCGCAGGAGATCGCCTCCGCATGAACACCTCGACACGGCGCCAACGCCATGCTCCATGTCCTCCACTTGCGGCCAAGGCGCCCGAGACTCGTTTCACGCAGCCAGCCTCCTTGCTCACGTGCTAGGCACCGTCTTTCCCTTTGCCCGACTCTTCACCGTCGGGAGGCCGCGACTCTCCGTTCTCGCACCCTCACCGCACACCACCGCCTTGTCGACCTCCGTGGCTATCCACCACTTGATGCGGTGTTCCTCTTCTCTCTAAATATCTCACTTTCATTCCATCTCTCTCTCTTTTCAGCTCTAAATCTTCTCTCTCTCCTCATTATGTGTGTGTTAGTGTGAGAGTAAGTGAGATGTCAAGTGTTTGTGTGTACTTGTGTGTGTGCGTGAGAGATGAGTTTTAGTGTTAGTGTGTCTGAGAATGAGAGAAAGTGTGTGTTAGTGTGTTAGAGCTTTTAATTTTTTTAAGTTGTTTTTTTGGTTTTTGGCCCAAAATATGAGCTTTGTTTTTTTTTCTTGTGCCTTGAGTAAGAATAAGGGATGTTTCTAAAAAAGATTTTTTTTATTTTATTTTAATGCAATGAATCAATAGTTTTTCCTTTGATGATAGAGTTAATTTTAGCCGTGACCTTATTAATCCTATTTTGAGAATTTTAGCGTGAGACTCTATATTCAAAATTTCTTTTCAAAAATAAAATCAATCAACCCATAACTATTTTATAAAGAACTACGTGACTTTGAGTTCCCTATTGGACTAGGGATACGTGGAGAAGGCGATTCCGATCCTGCAAGTCAAAATTAAATTTTCATAATTTGTGTTTTATTTGTAAATAATTTTTTAATTTCATGAGACTTTTTATTTAATTTAAATTTTTCATTTATTTGGGAATTTTGGATAAAAATGTTAATTTAGCCCGACGGCTTGTTAACTCTGGATTTTGGACATCTATTGTGAATTTCATGTTCCAAAATTTCTTTCTAAGAAAGATTTTCTTTTTCATTTTCTTGTAAATAAAATAAATATTTTGAAGGTTATTAATAATTTGCACAAATCAATAGGTACCGTCTACAACGGTGTACTAAGGGTGCGTAGGATTAAATCCCTACCCTCCTCACGCATAATGACTCTCCAAATTTCGAACTGGTTACAAAGACCTTTCTTTAAAAATAAGTGGTTTTTCCATGTTTTCCATTTTGAAAAAACTTGGTGGCAACTCCAATTCTCAACAACTCATTTCCCGCGCTATCCCAGTTGACAGATGTCTCAATGGGACCAATTTAGAGTCAACCCTTATAATTGATTGTGCATATTATAATTAACTTTTTTTTTTCTCTTTCTTTCTTTATTTTCTTTGTCTTTTCTTTGTAAATCGTCTTGTATTTCAAGGTACATTTTCTTCTTCTTTTTTATCTTTTTATTTTAATGAAAACCTAGGGTGGATGACTTTATTTTATCCTGTTTGTTTGCACCCATTTTTTTTTTAGTTGTTTATGGTTTTCTTTTGTGTTAGAATATATTGCCATTATGTTTGTACAGTTTTATTTATTTATTTGTTTATGGCAACCCAGGTAAACGACTCCTGTTATTTGTATATATTTGTTATTTGTATTTTGTTTTGCAGGAGTGCATATAGTATTAGGATTAAAAAAGGTTTGTATGCTCCCTGACACACTTCACAATCACTTACCTCACACACTTTCTTGGGCTCTATACCCGAGCCTATGTGAGCCAAGGATTAGGGGGTTTCTTGACATTGTCATGAGGGCTTCATGCTCACTTGATAATTGTTGGGATACCACTTAGATTGTTACTTAGCTTTATGGATCGATCATATTGAGAGGGTTCATCCCTACTTGTGGTTGGTTCAAGAGTTGGATCCTTGTCCAATGGATAGGGGCAATCTAGGGACCATGACTATTAGAAGTCTAGATCTGTCCTAGAACTTGTGCACTCATAGTTAAACTTAGTAGCCACCCAAATTAGGGTTTTCAACCTTAGAATTCGCCATCCATTAAGTTTTACCCGTTAGGACAAAGGGAGCATTATTCTTTCATCCTTTTACACTGCACTCCTTTATGCCTTACTTAGTAGTCTTTGCATCAAAACATTATCACATTGCATTTAGGTTAGCTAGCTTCTCATCCCATAACTTAATCATACTATGCATTCTTAGGAGTTTAGGCATTCATAACATAGACAGGCATTTTATTCGTTTCCACATGCATTCATTTCATCATATCTTAACTTACTCTCTGCATGGACATTGGTAGGTTAGTACATCATCAAAACTTTTAAGGAAGCATTTCATAAGGCATATTCTTAATAGGAGCATGCATTTTTTTTCTTTCCAATTTGTATTTTAACTCAATCATCTTTTATTTTCCACAGTGATCTTTGATTATTTATAAAGCAAAAGTCATCATTATTTCAATGCAAATGGAAGCAACACAAATGAACACTAGCAATGCACACAATTGGAAAAAGGAATATCAAAGTTAAGTGACTAGTAATGAGCTTGAGAAGTGAAAGAAATTATTAGTTGATGTCTCATGAGCACAATCCACCTTTAAGGATACCTATGGATCATATTGAATTTGTTACTCATCCTGAGTAGAAGCATTGTCGCTTGCCCTCTCATAATTTTGGAACCTTCTCTTTGTTGTTTGAGTTGCTGATTTTGATGCGACCCCAACCTTAGAAGAATATATGGTCATGATAAGGCTACCTATTTAGAAAAATCTGGTGTATATCTCTATCAGGGGCATTATGTCGACAAAGAAAACGTTGCCTGCTTAGTTTATCAAAGCGAGCAAATAAATGGAAATAAGGAGATCTACTCGAGGAATAAGAGAAGTTTTGAGAATTCCATTTGAAGCCTTGCTCAATATGGAAGTTGCATCTTTAATCGAACACTAGCATTAACCATTTATGGATTGGTCTTGTTCCCATTTACACCAAATGTTGTTGACCAGGGCCCCTGCATGATGTGTTTCTCATTTGAGACACACTGCATGAATCCTATTCTGGGTATATGGAGAATACATTCCTTTCCTTGGATGTTTGCATTCAGAAAAATTTTGGAGGTTGCCGATATTGCTTGCCAATGTTGTATGTGTGGTTTATGACTCATGCGTATGCCAGTCGCATGGGCCTATTTCCTTATCCTTTAGAGATTTCCATCATATATGGATAAATCATCAGAGGCACAAATGTGTAATGAGTTCTCACAGATCATTTGAATTCTTTCAAATGGGTTTGCCCTTGGTACCATGGAGAGACATTATCTATAGTTGTGGTGACTTTCACAATGTTCCTTTGATGGGTCCAAGGGGACATTTCCTACACACCCGCATTGGTGCTTAGACAACTTCATTGGACTCAAACAAAACCTCTAGAAGCAACTTAGGGGTTCAGCTTTCTATATCATAAAGATAAAAGCACCATGGAGCAAGAAAAAGAAGATCAAATGGATAAAGGAAACATCAAAATCCTAGGGAAAAAGGAACTTGGGTACGCTAACCTCTTCTCAAGAATAGAGAATGGAGGAAAACAAGAGTTGAAATAGTATCCCAAAGGATATTCCAAGCAACTCGACTCCAATGCAAATCCTAGAAGAACCTCAATTAACATTCCAGGAGAAGTAATGAAGCACATATGCGGTTCTTGGAAGAAAAAGGAGAGGAACTGATCTAAAAATGCCATTCTTCAAAACCAATGTGAGAAAATGGTTAAGGAGATTGAAGCCTTAAGAGCGAGTGTGGATCGTATGTAAGACAGAAGTCGAAAGGCAAGAAAGACTCTGAAAACTGCTCATTTGACCAAAATTATGAGCTGGAGAAATTCCACATGTCTGGAAAGAACAAGTTAGAAAAAGAGATGGGTAAGAAATCACATCATGGGAAGGATAGAACAGGAAGTTAGCAAGCGAGACAAAGACATTGAGCCTAAGTATGAAAGTCAACAAAGAGAAACAAGTGAGAAAGAAGTTAGAAAGCACATGTGGAATATCCTGTCAACAACTTTAGCACAAACAAAACATGATGCCGTTCGTGGGTGGACATCGGCAAACCAATATCATGACTTGTTTGTTGATGCGATCGAATTTGGAAAGTCATGGAGAGAAAAGGCCCTTGAATGGAAAAGAAAAGTATGAAAAGTTAGTTGGTGAATTGAGTCATTACATTCCAAACTTTGTTCATCACTTTGAGAAGGCAAATGAACAAATTAGTAAGATGCCACCATTCAGGTTACCTCAAGAAGTGATAGAGTTCATGGATTCATGTGAAAACATTGCCAAAAGTTTCAAGAGAAAGAAGATGAAGCTTTTGATGTAGTTGTCATTCATGAATAAGAAGATGCTTATCATGTAATTGTTTTCTCTATTTTTGTCAAGGCACATGTAATCCATTATGAAATGACTTACTAGGAATTGTGTTTGGTAACAAATGAAGACTTCAATGTTTGTCTTTGGTTCAATTTGCTAAGTATGATAACACGTTTAGATGCTTCTATAGAAGGAGCAGTGTTCCCTTAGAAAGTAATCAATCACATTTTCGCCTTGAGATTCTTTATCCTTGTGCAAAATGTGAAAGTCACCACCTGCAAAGAGAAGAAGAGTTACATTGCTAGTGTTCATTAGATAACACCTATAGAGGAGTGGTTTCTCCCTTGGGATTTGCTATTAACCGCACCTTGACTTATAGGGTGACATACCCATAAGAATGAGCGTTGGTATTTGAGCTTGCAAAGAACTTTTGATGACTATTGTTCATTTGCTTTTTTATAAAATTAAAGAGAAAAAAAAAAAAAATTGACTTTTGGGTGTTGTTAACTTTTTTGCATAGGATCCGTCACCATTGGGTGCCCAAGGAAAGAGAAATCGATCAAACTCGTGTTCATAACACTATAGCTTAAACAAGATGGCTTGGAGGAAATCCAAACTAGGAGCAACACACGAAGTGCAACCAATAATGAAGCGGGAAGAAATCTAAGCTTAGAGGTTGATGCAATGAGAGGGAAATTGAATGAAATGTCAAATAATCAAGCAAATATGGAAGAAATGATGAAAGCCATGAAGGAGTCAGTTGACTTATTAAGAGCTAATCAAAACCGAGACATGGTGAATATGTTAGTTGAGGTACAACCAAGTGCTGCAATGATAACCATACCTGGGACATCAAATGCGGCTATAAATGTCACCCAAGCGGTGAATGATAGGATGAGATTCTGAATAACCTTCATGGACAGACCACCACCCACAATGCCATTGGTGATCCTGATCGGAGAAGGCTATCGTTCATTAGAGAACATTCATACCTGATGGACACGATCATGCTACCCCTTTAGGGGAAACCTCGTGTTTATTCAGAACAGCCATTTTCCTCTAGAGAATAGCCGTGTAGAGGTGAATAAAGACAAGTTCAGAAAGAGAATGGATGAAGAAGATTCAGGAGCAAATCAAAGCTATTCAAGGACCTAACACTTATGGTCATATGGAGATTGAGAGCTTTGCCCTCCTATTGACGTAGTAGTTCCTAAAGACTTCAAGGTTCTTGATTTCTCGAAGTATGATGGCACTGGGGTCCTCTTTTTCATTTAAAAGTTATGCACAAAAATGTCAATATGGTCCAAGGACGAGAAGTTTCTTACGAGCTTTTCCATGAAAGTTTAAGACCACCATAGAGTGGTATATCCAATTAGACCATTCCAAAATTTCATGCGGAGGGAATTAGTTGACCAATTCATGAATAATACAAGTTTAACATGGAAATAGCACCTACTCGCGAGCAGGTTGAGCACGATGTAGAAGAAGAAAGATGAGTCCTTTAAGCAATATGCTTAAAGATGGAGAACTTTAGTTGCTCAAGTGCAATCACCACTTATCCCATCTGAAATGTGTTCGTACTTTTTGGGACTTTAGGATCTTCTTATATTGGGCAATGGCAGGAGCAGCATACAAAGACTTCTCTGAAATTGAGACGCCGGTGAGAAAATCGAGAATTTGGCTAAGCTAAAACTTCTGTGAGCAATGAGGACACAAGAAGAGGAGCCGCCAAGGAAGAAAGAGGCGGAAGTAGGTTATGTGCAAGGTCAGGAATCTTTCATTCCAAGATATGCCTCAACACACCCAAGATTCCAAATACCATCCATCCCTCATTACCCACCATACCAAACCATTCCAACCACAAATACAATCTCATACACCCAACCTCAAGTCAATAACATCCACATACGACCATACCAACTAGCTCGCTCAGCCTATACATATAACCCAACTACATATCCCAGAACTACCCAAACACTACACCACCTCGACCAAATTTCCAAAACCAGAATCCAAATCGATTCCCAAACCTTTCACTTTTCCAAAGTTATCCATTTCAAATGCTGACCTTCAAAAATTGTTCGATGCTCACCTTACTCACCATGTCCTATGCGTCCATTAGAACCACCATTTCTAGCTTAGTACAACCCCAACTTAACTTGTAAATACCACATGGAAGTTGCGGACATTCAATTGAAGATTGTGAAGCCTTCAAGACAACCAGGAAGAAGGCTAATTGCTTGTGGAAGATTGGACCTAAAGGAGGATGAAGCCCGATATTGTCAATAATCTGATCTAAATCATGAAAAGGAGGGCGAGTAAATGCTTTGGTGGAAGAACCCTTGATCAAGAGGATCCTGAATCTTCAACTCCTATGGAGAAAATTTTCACTAGGTTGAAGGAAGCCTAGACATCACTACACTGCATCTATGATGAAAGAATGTGAAATGTGATATGAAATCGAGTTGTGAATACCACGCAGAAGTCTTGGCCATGACATAGAAAATTGTTGGGATTTGAGCGCCTGGGTGTTATACAGCAAAAAAGAAGCTGAATGTCTTGAAGAGGTGAATATGATTGAGCGTTTTGTGCTTTGAGTGCCTCCACTTAATCAAGCACCAAAGTTAGAAAATGTAGTTATCATTGTGAAGAAACCAATGCCCTTTATTTATGAGGACACACATGCATACCTTGAACTATGATGACTGAGGTTGAGATGAAAAGAGATATAGGAGAAACCTCAAATGCCCAAGTTGGTGGAGTAGTAACTAGTATAACAAGGTGGAAGGTGTTATAGTCCTAGAAAAATAGAAAAGGAAAGTTTGTTATGAAGGGAATGCTGAAAAAAGTTCTGACTTGGGAGGAAGTGAAAGAAAGAAGATGAGGAGGAGGAATTTATAAAAATCATGAAACAGAGTGAGTATGATATTTTGGAGCAATTAAAGAAGACTCCTAGAATATCCTTGTTATCCTAATCTTGTCATCCGAGTTCATCAAAAGGCAGTGTTAAAGGTCCTGAAAATCTTATGTCAAGCCTGACGTTTCAACAGAGAACATGGTGAATATGGTGGATCCAGTTGAAACGTGTCAACGTGATCACGTTCTCAGATGAGGAAGTCTGTGTCAAGGTGGAACCCAGAGCACTGTACATAACTCTCAAATGCTAAGACCATATAGTGCCTAGGGTCCTCATTGATGGAAGGGTCAGATTGAATGTTCTACCATGTCGACCTTAAGTTACTTGTCAATAAGTAAGGATGACATATCGCGTAGGTGATGATTGTGAAGGCTTTTGATGGGACAAAGAAAGCATCCTTGGGGAAATGTTATTGCCATTAGAGATTGGCCCAAGTAGATTTGGAAGTGTTATTCCAGGTAATGGAGATTGAATTAGATTACAATATGCTGCGGAAGACCATGGATTAACAATGTTTGTGTTTCCTCAACCTTGCATCAAAAGGTTAAATACATAGAGAATGACTCTGATCGTTACAATCCATGGAGAAAAAGATATCATAGTATCTAAACCAGTTACATTGCCGTATGTTGAGAATGTGGAATTGGTAGCAATTTATGGCATAACCTGGAGGTAGTAGGGCCAAACAGGTACATAATAAGCCCCCAATGCAAATAGTCAGGTGGTGCTATCAGCTAAGAGGATACCTACAAGGTGAGATTGGACCACAGCTGCAAGGTATCACAACAGAATACCTACCAAGAAGCCTAATCGACATGGTTTGGGATATAATGCACTATTGGAAGAGGAAATGAGGGACATGACTCTTGAGCAGGAGGAGCAATGGAGAAAATGAAGCAGGTTCCTCACCTAAAGGAAACATTTCCTGGCCCATCTGAAGTGATCCCAGCTGAAGAAGTTCACTCCCCTTTGTTGTTGTACCACTATCAATATGGTGAATGCTGATGAATTGAAGAAAACAACCCTCATGTTGCCAACAATAATGGAGATGACGGGCTGGACAATTGAACAGTTATTGATGTTGTTACTTCAAAGTAATTGTTTGGGTTGTATTGATAAATATTGTTTTGTTTCTATTTATGCTACTCAAAGACATCATCTAAATCTACTTGCATGATTATTCAATAATCTTTCTTTATCTTCCATTTTCCTCGTTTCTCTCTCTTTAATTTTTCTTTCTTCTTTCTTTTATTTACCATTCTATCTCTTAATTTATGTCTTCCATATTATTTTCATTTTTCCACCTTTTATTTTGGCATTCCAACCCATCCTAATTGCTTTCCAGGAATTTAAATACTATAGAAATTTTGTCGTAAAGGGACTTTGGAGATTATCAATTGATTCTCTTGCGGCACTTGATTGTGCTAGCCATGAATCTGATGAGGATGAGGAAATTGTTAGGCACTTTTAGACCTATTGGAGCATACAAGAAAAGGATTTTGACCAAGACAATGAGGTCATCGAGTTGGTAAACATGGGCATTGAAGAAGAGAAGAAGGAGCTGAAAATAGTGAAAACCCAGAACGCTAAAAAATGATTGCATTGTTCAAAGAATACATGGATGTTTTTGCATGGTCTTACCTGATATGCCAGGGTTGGATCAAGAAATAGCTTCACATAAGATCCCTTTATATGCTGGAGTTGAGCCAAAAAAGCAAAAGTTGAGAAGGATATGGCCAAAAATGTCATTAAAAATAAAAGAGGAGGTGTCCAAAGTGTAGGCAGCTGGATTTCTAGAGTTATCAAGACATACTGACTTGGCTAACATTGTGCTAGTGCCTAAGAAGGATGGGAAAGTAAGAATGTGTGTGGACTATCGGGATTTAAACAAAGCTAGCCCAAAGGATGATTTTCCTCTCCCTCACATTGATGTCTTTGTTGATAATACCTAAAAACCATTTATTTTCATATTTATAGATATTTTAGGTACAACCAAATTCCCATGGATGTTAATGACAAAGGAAAAACTACTTCATAACTCCATGGGGAACATTTTGCTATATGGTCATGCCATTCGGATTGAAAAATGCCTGGGGCTACATACCACGTGCTATGGTTGCATTATTCCATGATTTGATGCACAAGGAGATTGAAGTGTATGTAGATGACATGGTTGATAAGTCCAAAGAAGGAGAAAGTCATGTGGCGGTCCTACGAAAGTTGTTTGAAAGACTCAAAAAATATAAGTTGCGTTGAATCCGAATAAATGCATCTTTGGAGCTTCTGCGGAAATTACTTGGATTCATTGTTAGAAGAAAGGAATAAAGGTAAACCCAGATAAGGTGAAAGCGATACAAGATATACCTTCTCCGAACTAACGGGAGGTTAAAGAGTTTTCTGGGAGGCTCAATTACATTGCTCGATCCATTGCCAATTTGACTAGTACTTGTGAGCCTATATTCAAGTTGCTACGAAAACATCAACCCGGAGAATGGAATGAGGAATGCCAAGAAGCTTTTGCTAAAATAAAGGCTTATTTAATGAAACCTCCAGTTTGACCCCACCTACACTGGGCCGTTCCTTTAATCCTTTACCTCAGTGTTACCCACATCAATGGGGGCAATGTTACAGGTATGACGTGTCTGGAAAGAAATAGCAAGCAATTTATTATCTAACCAAGAAGTTTAATGACTACGAATCTCATTACCTAGCAATTGAAAAGACCTGTTGTGCATTGGCATGGACTTCAAAAAGCTTGAGACAGGACATGTTATACTTAACCACTTGGTTGATCTCTCGAATGGATCCGTAAAGTACATATTTGATAGTCCTCATGTGTCATTGAGAATGTCAAAGTGGCAAGTGATCCTGCGAATTTGACATCAAGTATATGACCCAAAAGTCTATCAAGGAGGTGCAATTGCTGATCATCTAGCTGAACCCGCTTGAAAGTGAGCAGCTAACCATGAATTATGTGACGATGAAGTGCCGTCAGGTGGAGAAAGATGGAAGAGGAGGATGTATGGAAGATGTACTTTGATGAGCTACTAACATGAATGGATGTGGAATAAGAGCTTGGTGGTGTCACCTGGAAAACAATACCCATCTTCCATTAAGTTGGATTTTGAATATACCAAAAACATTCAGAGATATGAGGCATGTGCAAATGGTTTGGAAGTTGCAATTGACTTGGGAATTAAAGAATTAAAAGTCTTTGGAGACTCTGACTATAATTTATCAAGTTAATGGACAATGGCAAACAAAGGATCCAAAATTGGTACTTTACAGAAATACTTGTCTCGACTAATTGAGCGATTTGATGATATGTCATTCTTTCATTTAACTTGAGACAAGAACCAATTTGCGGATGCTTTGGCAACTTTGGCTGTAATGACCAAATTGGAAGTCCATGCTAATGTCCAACCTATCCATGTAGAGGTGCAAATGAACCAGTATATTGTGGCAATGTGGAGATTGAACCAGATGGCCAACCCTGGTATCAGGACATCAAGCAGATATTCAAAAAGGAGAATACCCAGCTAGTGCAAATGAGGTGAATAAAAAGACGATTCGTCGACTAGCTATGAGCTTTTTCTTAAATGGTGAAGTCCTCTACAAGAGAAATCATGACGGTACTCTACCAGATGTGTAGATGCTCATGAAGCTAGCATAATCATGACCAAAATCCATGAAGGGATATGTGGAACCCATGCTAATGGGCACATGATGGTGCGCAAAATCCTAAGGAGTGGTTATTACTAGTCCACCATGGAAAGCGACTTGTATCAACTATGTTTGAAAGTGCCACGAATGCCAAATATATGCAAATCGAGTTAATGTTCCTCTATTTCGCTGCATAGCATGGTATCTCCCTGGCCTTTCTCGATGTGGGGCATGGATGTTATCGGCCCAATTAATCCTAAGGCATCAAATGGTCATCGTTTCATCTTGGTAGCGATAGACTATTTCACTAAATGGGTGGAAGCCACTTCATATGCCAATATCACATAATGTGTTTCTCATATTCATCAAAAGAGACATTATTTGTAGATATGGGATTCCAGAAAGAATTATCACAGACAATGCTCCTAATCTCAATGGTGCCGAGGTTCAGAAGTTCTTTGAGACTTTCAAAATCAAGCATCACAATGCTCCTTATAGGCCTCAAATGAATGGTGGTTGAAGCTGCAAATAAGAATATCAAGAAAATTATTGCCAAAATGGTGGTGAATTACAAAGATTGGCATGAAATGCTACCATATGCTTTGCACGTTATCGGACCAACATACGATCAAGCACAAGAACAACCATTTCTCATTGATATATGGAATGGAAGCTTATCCCCTATTGAAGTTGAAATCCCATCATTAAAGGTTTTGATGGAGGCTGAGTTAGAAGAATCTGAGTGGGTGAAAGCTCGTTATGAACAACTGAATATGATAAAAGAGAAAAGACTGGCAGCCATTTGTCATGGCCATTTGTATCAAAGTAGAATAGCTAGGCTTTCAACAAGAAAAGTCCGCCCTATGGATTTGTATCCAGGAGATTTGGTTTTGAAGAAAATTCTCCCTAATCAAGAGGACACCCAAGGAAAATGGGCTCGAAGTTATGAAGGTCCTTACATTGTCAAACAAGCATTTTCAGGAGGGGCATTGACTTTGCAAAATATGGATGGACAAGAACTACCTAAACCAACACTGATGTAGTCAAAAAGTTTTATGCTTGAAAGAATGTTGTGAAAGCTCATTGGGTCAAAAACTTGAAGGAACAACCTAAATGAAAGCTAGGATGAGAAATAAATAGAAATAAGAAAAAGCCTGTTAGGTCGAAAACTCAAAAGAGGCCTAAGCAAAAGTTAGGGTAAAAAGAAAAAAAAAGAAAAAGAAAAAGCCCGTTAGGACGAAAACTCGAACGGGTGGCCTAGGCAAAAGTTAGGGCAAAATAATGAGCATCATCTCAAACAAATTACACTTGGGGCAACCTCGATGCAAAATGTGTCCCGTGAGTGAAGTAGACCTAGATCAAACGGTTTTGGAATCAAGAGAAGAAAGAGTGAAGGCTCAGGAGTAGAGAGACAGTGGCTATGACATCTAATTTGCTCCAAGAAATCAATTGAATAAGCCACTAAGGACCAAACTTGGCAAATTTTTTATATTGTTTGAATCCTATCTTTTACTTTGATTTGTTTACTTCTTCCAACAATTTGTGATATTGTTGTTCAATACACCAAGCAGGAAATGCTCATTCAGTTAATCCTTCCATTTTCCCCTGAATGCATGTTCATTTAGATGTTGAGTAAGTATAAATTTAAGCTTAAACTGGACCACGATCTAACAGTTCTGGAGCAATGCATTAATGACTAGCATCACACAAAGGGAATCCAGAAGCTTCAATTAAGTTGGTAGAAAATAATCATCATCCTAAAAGGGAAAAGTAGATAGAGAGAATGGGAAGAAGTGAGCAAAATTATAGAAGAAAAAAGAAGAAGTTTCATTTGTGCGAAGAAGGTCAGATACTACTACAAGTTTTATCAGGTGAAGTTTCCTCGAGGGTTGCTTGACTATGGTGAAATTCCTTTCACAAGAATGTTTTTTTGAAAAGAAAAAGAAATCCAGTGAAACCATATTGCAAGGTAGTTTCAATGACAAACTTGAAAACAGTGTTCATGTGGTAAAATCCTCTCTTGAAGAAGCTTATGGTTCAAAGGTTTTTTGATGAAGATGATCCTTTTGTGACATATTCATCATCTCTTTTATTGATTTTCAAATTACTTAGGCCCTTGGCCTATTCTTTTTTTATCCATTTCATGCTGTCATGATCCTGGATTCATTCCTATATTGTACATATACATCCTTGGCATTTCCACTTTAGCTTGATGTTTATTATTTACTTTTATTTTAAAAAAAAATTGAATTTTACATTTCCATATTGTCATTGCTTTTACATTTCTTATCGGCCAGATTTCCATTTACTTTTCAGTTGGCCTTAGATTCAATTTTCTTTCAAAAAAAAAAAGTAACTTGTACAAATCATTGTTCTCCTTGTCGAAGGTATTTACATTTATTGTTAACCCCTAATGACTTTTACATTTCTTGTCGTTCAAATTGCCAATTTACTTTGCAAAAAAAACACAAAAAAAATATTAAAAACAAAAAAAATAAAAAAATTGTGAAAATTGTTGTTCTCTTGTCAGCATTTACATTTCTCTGTTGGTCTCAGACTGCCACCATTTCACTTTTCCTGCCCTTTACGTCATCTTTCTTCTATTTGGCCTCAAATTGCCATTTACTTCCCTGCCAGTCTGGCTTTTAATTCCCTTGCTTGTTTAGCCTGATTCAGCTGGTCGTAGTCTTTTAATTTCTCTCGACCCATGGCTTTTAATTTCCTGCCGCTTGTGGACCTTGTATCCAGTTGGTCTAAGTTTTGTTCTGCCAGCCTGCCTTTCCATTCCTGCGCCTTGTACCTGTATCCAGCGGTCCAAGGTTTTTCATTCTGTTGCTTTGAACTGTATTCAATTGGTCGTAAGTCTTTTACTCTGCCACTTGTGGTTGTATCCAGCTGGTCACAAGGTATTTCATTTCCCTTGCTTGTGGACCCGTATCCAGTTGGTCGCAAGTCTTCCATTTTTCCCCGTCACTTGTGGCAAGGTTTTTCATTTCCTTGCTGTGGACCCGTATCCAGCGGGTCGCAAAGTTTTTCATTTCCTGTTGCTTGTGGACTTTAAATCAAGTTGGCTCGCAAGGTTTTTCATTTCCTGTTGCTGGACCTCATTCCAGCGATTCGCAAGTCTTTTACTTCCCTTACCTGTGTACCCATATCCAGTCTGGTCACAAGGTTTTTCATTTCATGTTGCTTGTCTACCTTATCCAGTTGGTCATAGAGCTTTCATTTCCCATTGCTTGTGACCCGTATCCAATTGGTTACAAGTTTTTAATTTCCTATTACTTATTAACCCGTATCAAGTCGGTCGCAAGATTTTTCATTTCCTGTCACTTGTTGACTCGTATCCAATTGGTCGCAATATCTTTTTGAATTTCAGCGACCCGCCTCTGCCAAATTCCTGCTAGCCCCCGTCAATTTTTGAATTTCCTTTAAATTCCATTTGTTTTGACATTTCTTGTCATTCTGTAAATTTGTGTCAAATTAGTTAGTTTCTCTTCTTTTCATGATTCATACATAGGTCATCTCTAAATTGTATAATTTGCATGTGACCTTCTGTTTAGACTTTTCAAAGTTAAAATTCAATCTTTCTTGCATTTGCATTGCGAACAAAATCAATGTTCATGCCTCACTCATTCCTTATCAAGACAATATGTAAAACTTAGGTTTATCATATTCTCTTATAGAAATGACTAAAGAGGGGCAACCCACCAATTTTGTCCAATCCAAAAGCAAAAAAAGAAAAATTTTCAGTCCATTGAAAGGTTCTTAACCTGTTTCATTTTTTTTTAATTTGTTGTTGTTTGTGTTAAGTCCATTTCATGTTTCAGTGCTTTTATTGAATTATTAGATTAAGCCATTTTTTTTTTTTTTTTGTTAAAAAAAAACTCTGTATTTTCCCCTTTAGCCTAGTCCATGTTTGAAGTTGAAAATAAAAAATGCGCAGCCCATTTGTTTTATTTTTATTTTATTTTCCTTTCTTTTAATCTATATTTAAAAAAAAAAGGGAAACCAAAGAGCATTCCCAAAGAAAATGACAAAGAAGAATTAATAGAGAATTGTGCCTAGCAAAACAAGTTAGATGATGAAGCGTGCCAATTTGAGAGAAAACAAACAAAAATGAAAGCACTTGTGCAAGAGCAGGAAGTCAAGCAGGGTACCTGTAGCCGAAAGAACATCAATGTTTTCAGAAATAACGGTGTAACACCCTAAAATTTAATTAAAAATTAATTTGAGCTTTATTAATCGTAATTTCAAAAATCTAATAGTTTAATGATGAGGGCAATCCATTGGACCTCCAAAAAAAAATAATTTCTAGAGTTGTAGGAGGAGTATCCTTATCCTCTGCCAATTCTGGAGTTAAACCTTACAATTTGGTCTGAGGTGCCCGAAATTAGGAAAACATGGGAATAAGGTTAAAATAGGTGAGAATGATAATTTTATACTTAAAATTAATTTTCGGGCATATCGGTTAATCTGGTATTGTTTACCCGTTCGGTGAGATTTCGCGTCTTTCTAACAAAAGATATTTCCATCATAACCAATGGATAATATCCATCTTTAGAGTTTGTGGAAGGCCAAGATTTAATCTTGGAATTCAAGATTAAATCTTAGCCATCATTATTGCCTTGTCACCTAAATAATAATCACTTTGTTAAATATCTCCATTTCATTTATTAAAGCAAGCCTAGTCACCAACTTCTCCTCCAAGACAAGAGCAATTTCGTGGTCAACAAGAAGAAAGAAGAAGAGCAGCCACCATTGTTGTCCTCAAGAGTTTGTTCTGAGTTTAAGCCCAAAACTTCCAAGCTAGAGTTGTTGGATCACTTAAAGTTCTTCATAAGCTTGTTCTACACCCAATTCCCTACCAATCTAACCGAAAAATCTCAATCACTCATCAATCCTTACCTTTCTCCCTCACACCTCACTGATTTCAGAGGGGTTTGAAGTTATATTGGAGCTTTGGAGGAGAAGGAATCAAGTTTGGTTATCTTGAAGCCAAGGATTCACTAAGTTGCTACAAGTAGGGTTTCTCTTGGCTTTCTTTGTCAAATTTTTCTGATCTGTTTTGGCATGACCTAGGTCCAAAATTTCTAGTTGTATTGGTTGATATTATGTTGATATTGATGTTTGATTTTTGGTGGTGTGTTTGGATGGTGTTAAAAGATGGTTTTTATCAAAATAAATTTGGACTAGGTTTCTGGAATTTCTATTGTCCTATATGGCAGGAGTGGTTCACGAATTTTCTGGTATATTTGTGGGTGTTTTCATGGGCTATAAAAATTATATGTTAAAAGAACCCTTAAAATAACTACATGAATTTTCTTGGGTGTTATTTTAAGGTTTGATGCCTCAAGAAAAACCAGAACCAAATGAGGCAGATGTTGTCTTGATTGTTGAGGCTGAAGCAGGTAACTTGTCCGAATTTATTATCATAGCAAATGATTGAATTAGACTTTGAAATTTTTACACAAAGTTACTAACATATTGAAGTATGACTGTGAATTTTATTGTGAGTTGATTCAATCATTTGTTAAGGTAATGAAAATTGTAAGGGGGGATTTGGACTGTGATGAGTGGAACCACTGAAATTGTAATTTATTCAGGGGCTAGGGAGCCCTTTGCTATGAAATTTTTACAGTGTCTCCTAGATACATTGAAGTGTCTTAGAGAATTTTTATAATCTCAATTGATTTTTTGATGAGCAAAACAATTGTGCTACAATGGGGTGAAAACTGCCCATTTGTTTAAATGCAATGTTTCAATTGAGAATGTAATGGCATTTTGGCTTCTAGTATGATATGAGTATTTGATATTAAGTGTTTGTCCATGTGACTTGTGACATATAAAAGTATGCTAGAGGCATGATTGAGATTTATATTGTGAATGGATGCCTATATATGCATTATGCGTGCATTTGAGAAGAGGATATATATAAATTTAAGTCTGTGCATGTTCTGACATATAGACAAAAATAGAAACAAGACTTAGGTTGAATTGAGGGGAAGGAAATTGAAAGAGAAACCCCCAATTTAGTAGTCAGGATGTGTCCCTAGGAATAGATCTACGTGTGATTCCAAAATGGAAAAATGAAGTTCGATAATCACGTATAGGAATAAGCTTCAGCCTGACAAGCGTCTGCATTTCCCTTGTGTGGTGTAATCCACCATAAATACCCGTTTGGTATAAATGGATCTATTATGGAGTTGTCCATGAAAATACCCATTGGGTATAAACTAAGTCTTTCCTATGTCAATGAAAGAGAAAAATGCACTAATTGGCTTTCTATGGCCATGATGGGAACCAGGTCACTTTGATATAACTTTCCTGTATTTGACATATGTATCACCTATATCATATGAAATCCTTTAGTAGATTTACTTACTATGTGTTTGAGCTTCTAGATATATGTACACATACGGTTGACCGTTAAAAGCTACCTACTTCTGGAAGGATGATTTTGGAACTTTAAAATGAACCTTTTAGAACATATTGCATGATCATAGTTTTCTATAAAGTTGAGTGGCTGGGGCGATGACGATGACATTATGATTGCTATTGGGAGTTCCCCTAGAATTTTAATTCTCACCCCTATGGTTTGTGCTTCCGATGTCGCCTCCAGGTTAAGCCAGAACGATGATGCCGCTACGCAAAGGAATGTGGGACCGCATAGTATAGGAGTTACTATTTTATTCCGTTGTATTTACGGGATGGAAAATGTATGTAAATGTATTTGAGGACAAACATGTACTAAAGCTCAGAGAGGAGCTTCCTTTTGTATTTTAATTGTGTATTCAACGAATAAGGTGTTTACTTGTAATATGTTCTAATAGAAATACGCTTAGTTATTTTGCACGTGAATCAGCTTGCCATAGATAATTAAGAAAGGTCCGCTAATTAGCAAGTAACAACTCTCAAGTATGATAACATGGCTTAAGAATGGGGTTATACTTGGGAGGATGTTACAAAGGCACCAAAGATCCCTGAAACTTGCAATAATAAGGATAAATTTCTCAAAGATCACATGTCATGGATCCAGAATGGTGTATAAATTCATAAACAAAGAGGGATTCTTAGGGAATCAGCTTCCAATACTAAAAATTTTGCATTACCATTTGTCTAGAAACAATTTTGCAATATACACAAGAAAGAATCAACAAATCATAGGTAAACCATTTCCAATCGTTATTCATTTTTTTTGTGTGTGTCTATTTTCTATGTCCAGTAAGATTCCAAGTAAATCCCAGCCAAACACAGACCAAATCAAAGTCATCATCATCAACAGTCCATCACAATACATAAAAAGCCCAACTCCAAACCAGTACTAAACATATATTCGCATTTAAAATTAAAAAAGGAAAGTAGAAAAAGGAAGTAGAAACTAAAAAGGAACCACCATGGGTGGACCCTCACGCCATCGCCCGGAGCTTCCCTGCGGCCTCCAGCTAAGTCGGCCTTGAAACACCGCAACTTCCTCTTCCTCTAGCTGGACCTCGGCGCGTTCCGGACTCCGCCTTGTTGAGCCCGCATCGGGCAGGAGACCGGCCTCGTGCGAACACCTCGACGCCGCGCTCACCATGCTCCGCATCCCTCCTGCGGCCAAGGTGCCCTCAAGACTCTCCGCTCAGCGGGCCTCTTTCGTGAGGCGTTGCTCTTTCCGTTTGCCGCGATCTTCGACACCGTTGCAGGCGTGGTCCCTCCATCTCGCACCTCACCGCGCACCACCACGTTTCCGCGTCCGGGCCACGCGACCACCGATGGCGGTGTCTCCAATATCTCACTTTCATTCCCATCCTCTCTTTTCAGCTCTCTTAAATCTCTCTCTCTCTCTTTCATTATGTTTGTGTTGAGGATAAGTGAGTGTTAGAATGTTTGTGTGTACTATGTGTGTGAGAGAGATTAGTTTAGTGTTAGTGTGTATCTTGAGAATGAGAGAAGTGTGTTAGTGTGTCATAACTTTTAATTTTTTTTAAGTTGTTTTTTTGTTTTTGGCCAAAATACATGAGCTTTGTTTTTTTTCTCATTTGCCTTGAGTAAAGAATAAGGGATGTTTTAAAAAAGATTTTTTTATTTTATTTTAATGCAATGAATCAATAGTTTTCCCTTTTGATGATAGAGTTAATTTAGCCGTACGGCTTATTAATCCTATATTTTGAGAATATTTTAGCTTGTCAGGTTGACATTTCAAAATTTCTTTTCAAAAATAAAATCAATCAACCCATAACTATTTTTATAAAGAACTACGTTACTTTGAGTTTCCTATTTTGCAAGGGGATACGTAGAGATGCGATTTCAATCCCTGTTAAGTCAAAATTAAATTTTCATAATTTTTGTTTTATTTGTAAATAATTTTTTTTTAATTTTCGAGACTTTTTATTTAATTTAAATTGTTCGTTTATTGGGGAATTTTAGATAAAAAATGTTAATTTAGCCGTACGGCTTGTTAACTCTATTTTGGACATTTGAATTGTGACAGTCGATGTTCCAAAATTTCTTTTTAAGAAAGATTTTTTTTCATTTTCTTGTAAATAAAATAAACAAAATAAATATTTTGAAGGTTATTAATAATTTGCACAAATCAATAGGTACCATCTAAATAACTGGTGTACTAGGGTGCGTTAGGATTAAATCCCTACCTTCTTTATGCATAACCGGACTCCGAATTTTGAATTGGTGGTACAAAGACCTTTCTTTAAAAATAAGTGGTTTTTGCATGTTTTCCATTTTGAATAAATTTGATGGCGACTCCAATTTCAACAACTTTTTTTCGCCGTTTGCCAACGATCTTGGTCGACAACACCTATTAAATCATAAGGTTACATGATGTAAATCTATGATGCATACATGTCACTAACCATGCATGCCCAACAACAAAATTTTTGCATAAAACATGGAGCATTTTCATCCCAAAACTAGGCAACATGTTTGCATAAAACATGGAGCATTTTCATCCCAAAATTTGGCCAACATGCTTGCATAAATCATGCAAGCATTCTTCTTCTTTTCTTGATCTTTCCACTATAAATACTCTTCAAACTCTATTCCATTCATTCCATTTCGAAGTTAGAAGAGACCTCACCATGCTTTGCTAGAGCTACATCCTCTAACTCTTGTAGAATATATACATTCTTACTAGTCTCAAGCCTTAAACTCTCTAAGTGTTGTTTCTCTTATTCTTTCTCTACCATTTCTTCTTATGTTCTTCTCTTCAAAGCCTTCTTTTCACTCTCTAAACTTCATTCAAACACTTAAATTCTAAGCCAAACTCTCACTAGCCTTCACAAGAGTTACGAATCTTTAACTCTAGTGAAAAATATTTCTTAGCACTCAAGTTCTAGAGCCAAGATTCAAGGAGGGTCATACACTCCAAGGACTCTTGCTCAAGCTAGAAGAAGAAGAGAATGAATCTTTTAAACCCTACATAAGAGGTAGGGATTTCTTTTTTATTTGTCAAGCATTGTTGGTTTCTAACCTTGTCCATGGTTAGAATGCCTCAAGTTTGTGCTATTGGAAAAAGTTTTGAATGGTTGTTTGTGAAATATATTTTTATGAATCAATGCATTCATTTCTCTGTTATAAATGTTTTTATGATGATAACATGCTTATAGATATATGCAATGAATATGATGTATGCTTATGTGATTAATTACATGATGATTTGTGGCATGTTGTGATTATGAATGATTGATTGAGATGTATGTTTGATATATTATATGACAAAAAGCAAATTTGGGAAAATTCCATTTGTTTATACGGCTGAATTTTCACCAAATTTGTGGACTTAGAAAAATTATGGAATTTTGAGCATGAAATGTAAAATGATAAGTTATGATTATATGTTCATGTACTTGCATCTCTAAATAACATAAAACACATGGAAATGATCCTTTAGACTCTTTGAATTAAAAGTTATGAGAGGTGATCCAATAAGGATAAGGTAACATAAAACATATGGAAGTGATCCTCTGAATTTTCGAATTAAAGGTTATGATAGGTGATCAATAAAGGTGATCTTTTAGGTTCTCAGGAATTAATGGTTATGAAGGTATCTATGCCCCCTAACCCACACTTCGGAGTTCGGAATTTGCTTATCTATAGGATAAGTGTAGATTATGACACTAGTTAGGCATAAGCTCATAACCTAGAACTCTCAAGAGGAGAGAGTATTAGGGTGGCCCCTTAAAAGAGAACAAGAAAGTTAAGTCACCTAGAGAAAAAAAGAGGAAACATATTAAAATGAATTATGTTCCTTAAGTTATTATAATTCATTCAAGTCTGGTATGTTGCATAAGCATTGACATGTTTCATAATATGGTATGCTGCACTTATGACATTAAAATTTATGCTAAAAGACACGGGCCTTGGATAATAGTATGTGAAACTTAATAAATGAATCTTCTTAATTGTCCACTATTTCCATAATGAAATCCTGAGTTTCCTGAAGATGAAGATAATGACATTTGTTTGGAGGCAAAAGCCTTCCTGAGATTCTTGTGCAAGTTTCTCATTCCCTCTCTTTTTTCTTTTCCATCTCGTCTCCAGAAGGGCAATGGCTATGTTAGTAATCTTCATTGATGCTCTCACCTGGGAAATGCACTTTGATCCTACCAACCAGTATTATCACTTTGCAGGTTGTCTTGCTACTCCTATTGACTTTGCTCATGTGCTCGGATACCTTCCCTTTTCTTGGGAGCATCATTAGTAGGTGTTGATGGTTGACCTCTTGGAGTGCTAGTGGATATTCGTTAAAAGAATCCTTTTTTTGATATTTTTGTTGGAGGTTATCTACCCTAGGCATATGCTAGTTAGAGCGAGAGTAGATGTTTTAGTAGGTTGTTTTAGTTCATATACTCTTTATGTCTTTTCGAATGGCTATACCTAGCCTAACCTTTGTTGGTGGGCATGATACCCTTTTAGTAGTGCATTTTAGTGCGTGCATGATGGAACGGTTAATACTTATGCTATTATATATGATGATGTGATTATGTTCATGCGGTTGTTGTGTTTGTAATTGTTTTTATTTATCCTCTATATGTGTGAAATAGATATGGGTTTTACTTACTATGCAGGCTCACGTTTTGTTTTAAAAAAATTACCTGTAATTTCATTAAAGTATTCAAAGAGTTTAAATTAAGAATTGGAACAAAAGAGTAATAACTAATAATTAATTTAAATACATCCTAGGATGTTGAGTTAAATATTAGGGTGTTACAGAGAACATAGAATTAACAAGCCAAGGGCTCAGTTAATCCTATTTTCAAAATGATCTATTGAATTTTTTTTTTTGGTTAAAAATAAAAGCAAAATACTCAAGAATTCACTTTAAACCAGAAATTAAATAAACTCTCTTTTTTTTCTCTTTCTTTTTTTTTAACATTTCAACTAGAGAAAAAAAAAACATAAACTAGCAAGCCATTCATTTTTTTTATATAAAAGAAAACAAACACCTAATCTAAAAAAAAAAAAAAACTTAACTCAGAAACTTAAAATCTCTAATCAAATCAAGCACAAACTCACCTAAAAAGAATAAAAGCCCAATGAACAATAAAAGAATACTAAAATACAAAGAAGGCCCCATTTCTCTTTTTTTTCTTAACAAAAATCTGATTAGGCCAAACCCTACCAAGGGAACCAAACAAAATAGCCCAAGAACAATGTAACCCAAACCAACTAAAACAGAAGCAAAATTAAATAAGAATAAAAATATAATTCAGGAAAGAAAAAATGTTCCAGAGGGGTGGGGGATTAATTGGTTTGGTTTTCATTTTTTGGGAAAACAAAACAAAAAGGGATGAGTTTTGGGCACAGAGAGAATGTTCATATGAATTGTTTGGGAATTATATGACTTGAAGTGATTATGTGAAATTATGTATTGACAACTATGCATGCTTGATTCTTGAATTATGCAAGTGATGATTACTGTTCACATTGTGTGTGTGTGTATATATAGATATATATATAACATAGCATATGCATTAACTCAATCGAAGTCCTTGATTTCCACATCCTGGGTAGGAACATGTTTACCTTTCAATGAGATATTGATTATAGCATGCTTATGGATATATGTGAAATGAGATACATGCTTATATGATTAATGATATGATGATTTGTGGCATGTTGAGATTATGGATGATTAATTGAGATGCATGATTGACATGTTATATGATAGGAAGCAATGTGGGGAAACTCTATTTCTAGCCATTATGATGCTGGATTTCCACCAAATTTGTGGACTTAGAAAAATTATGGAGTTGTGAGCATGAAAATGTTGAATGATAAGTTATGATGATAGCGATGATTATATGCTCATGTTGTATCTCTAAATGACATGCTAAAATTTAAAGGTGACGTAAGACACATGGAAATTATCCTTTAGACTCTAAGAATTAATAGTTATGGGAGGTGATCTTTTAGACTTCGGGAATTAATGATTATGAAAGATGATCCTATGCCCCCTATCCGGCGTCTGGGAGTTGGGAAATAGCTTATTGAGAAGATAAGTGTAACACCCTCCTAATTACCACATTTCTCGAGTATAGACATAGTAATTAGCAGAATGTTCCTGAAGTCTCATATCTATACTAGTCGGGATAATCAATAATGAGGAAGTCATAATACATATATTTTCATAGCCAAAATTTACATATAGTGACATCGTGGCACAGTTGACATCATGAAGAAAAAAAACTCACTAAACGACTCTCAAAAAGTACAGAACTCCTAGTGACTAGGCTAATCCCCTACCTCATACCTAACCCCTCAGGTACTCTGACAAAATAGCATAGAACGTACATACATATACAACAGAGCAAAAGGAAACCAAAAGTACATTAACCTCAGGTAGGTAATTCCCCGTCACACCACTACCCTATATATGTCGACTACTACTAATGACCTCGCCTCTCCTGACAGAAAACCATTGGCCATAGGTGCAATGGCCTCACCTCCACGGGAGCATCTGGGCCCTCCCAGGGGTCAGACCGAGAAGAGAGGATGAAGGTGCGGGTGCACCCGGCGGGACAGAGGGGCAGGGGACCTCAACACGTCTGGATGGGCCATATGGAGAGGCACACCTCGTAAGGGAAAGTAGGGTCGAATTCGCAGCAAGAGTACTAAACGACCGATCAAAGAACATATAAATACGGATGTCCAGTACCTAACCGCATACATAGCATCCAGGGTTACCATACCTGCCACACCCATTGTGGCGAGTCAAGGAAATAATTAGGGACGCATCTGCCGAATCTGAACAATACAATATATACAACTGTAAGGGGGAGAATAATGTAAAATTCTCAGGAGGGTAGCTCTCCCCATGTGCTATACCTAGTAAAAATGAATTCATGCATATACCATGTTCATATATATAAGTCATACCTTTATATTCAATCTGGAGATCATGAAAATTTAACTAACAATATAATGATAACTCATGCACGCCAACATTCCGTGCCACATATTTTTCTTAGTTTACAAACATAGGGAAGGCTTAGTTCACATAGGCCATCTTAATAATTAACAATCTCATAAAGGACAATAGACTGCTGCTAACATGAGCTCATTCCATTTGAGGTCACCGAACTTCATTTTTTTCCATTTAGGATCACTCACACTCTATGCCTAGCCAATACGTCTACCGACTCATAACCTTTTAGGAAGTCCTTCTTTTTGCCTTCCCTCTCTATTCCCTCTAAGCCTTGTTTTTGCTTTCCCGTATGCCCAAGTATACAACAACAGCATATACACCAGCTATCTCAGCACTATTTTACAATTCACATTACATACTTCTCTTCCATGTCTCAATAGCATGTCAACTTTACAATTATCTAGTTACTTGCGTTCAAGATTTATAAATCAGAAATTTAAGCAATAAGTGTGCATTCACATGCCATAGATTTAGCATATCTATCATATTATCATGAATATCATTCATTTTCAATTTCCAGCACCCTGGCAGAATTAATGTCTAGGTGGAACATTTAATTGCTATACCCAAAAGCCATCACAACAGCCATAAAAATTCGAGATGACACTTCAATGTGTCTAGTATAACCTGTAAAAATTTCAAAGCAATCAGAGTTATATAACTACTTCAATAAAATATACAAATCCAGTGGTCAGGTGCCCCTAATTCACAGACTAGATTTGGGTTTCCATAATTTTTAACCCTAGAAATTTATGGATTTAAAACCCAAGAAAATTCACAGTGACATTTACATATGTTACTAACTTCTCATAAAAATTTCAGGGGCTAGATCAACCAATTACTAGGATAATAAAATCAGGAAAGTTTATTGCTCCAGTTTCAGCAACCAGGACAGCACAAGTCACATTTCGGTTCTTGAATTTTTTCAGGTAGCAAACTTCAATATAAACACCCGAAAAATTTTATGGGACTAGCCCAAGATGTTAGGATGAACATATATTTTTTTCAGCTCACATAAAGACCTACAATATACCCAGAAAATCCGGATTTCAGACTGCCTGCAAGTAGTCCGAAAATCCAGCACACCAGTCCAACATGTTTTGGTTCAAAACCCTTTTCTAACACCATCCAATCCCACCACCAAAATTCATACATCCATTTCAACACAATATCAATCAAAATCATCAAAATTTTCGGATACACATCATCCCAAATCAGAACAGAAAATTAGCAAAAACAGCCAAACAAGAAACCCTACTTGTGAAGGCTTGTGTGTCTTTGTGTTTGGTTGCTTCAAGATGATTGTTCTTCACTTCCAACTCTTCAAACCACCCCAAATACTCCTATAATCAGTGATGGATGAGATGAAAAGGATGAGGTTTTTGGAATTCTAATCGGTTAGAATTATAGAGATGGAGGTGTAGAGCAACTTTAGTGAAGGAAGTTTTGGGTTTTGTTGATTCTAAGCTATGGTTTTTGGAGATGAAGTCAAGGTGAAGCTCTTGGCTATGGAAGCTCTTCCTCCTCTGGTTGCTGTTTGGCCGAGTTTATGCTTGGATTTTTCAAGGAAAATTGGTGACTAAGCTTGTATTAATGGCAAAGCAAGATATTTGTTAAGAAATCATGATGACTTGGTGACTAGGCTATGATGGATGGCTAGGATTTGATCTTGGATTTCAAGATCAAATCTTGGCCTTTCACTTGTCTCAAATGGATAATATCCATTATAAATCATTTATCAATAATGTTAGAAATATCTTCCGTGTAAGAATCACACACCAAATCTCATCGAACCGGGTAACGTTTAATCGATCTAACCCAGATTATCTCGAAATTTAATTCTAGGTATAAAATTATCATTCCCACACCTTTCTAATCTTATTCTCATATTTTCTTAACTTCGGTACCTCCTGTCCCAACTCCCCCTTCTGTCCGCTGCCGTCGGCCCCGCAAAGTACTATTCACGTTTTTTTTTTTTTTTTTTTTTGTACTCCCTCATGGAGGTATCTCATCACAATCCGTTCCTGCCAGAAATTCAATATTTCCATTCACCATTCCTCAATTAATTTCTAAAGAAGCTAGGGTGTTACATTACCACCCACCTTAATAGAAATTTTGTCCTCAAAATTTCGTACCTGGAACAATTCGGATAATCCTTCTTCATGGTTGATTCTAGCTCCCAGGTGAAATCTTCATGTCCTGTCCACCCAAGCTACCTTGACTAGTTGCACCATTTTGTCCTTAGTTGCCTAACTTCTCTATCCACGATCTGAACGGAGGTGCTCGAAACGTCAAATCATCCTGGAACCTATAGATTCGGGTTCAATGACATGGGTTGGGTTGGATGATACATTCTAAGTTGAGATACATGGAAGACATCATGGAGATTGGATAAAGATTGAGGTAGGGCTATTTGATAAGCAGTCTAACCCAATGCGTTAAGGATTTGAAAAGGGCCTATAAATCTAGGTGACAATTTTTTGATCTTTAAGACTCTACCTACTCCCGAGTGGGTGTGACCTTCAGGAATACGTGTTCTCCTCCTGAAATTCTAAAGGCTTTCTTCTATTGTCTGCATAGCTCTTTTGACGACTCCGCGCGCGAGGATTTCCTTGATTTTCTCGGATCCTTCCGTTGGTAACCAGAGTTTACCCAACAATCGGGTTTCCCCCAGTCATACCAACACAATGGAGACTGACATCTCCTTCCATAGAGGGCTTCATATGGGGCCATGCCAATACTAGCATGATAGCTATTATTATAAGAAAAATCCACCAGTCTTAAGTAGTTCTACCCAACTCCCTCTCTGCTCAATCACGCACGCCCTCAGCATGTCTTCCAGAGTCTGTATGGTACGTTCGGTCTGCCCATCCGTTTGGGCCATAAGCCGTACTCAAACACACTTGGTCCCAAAGGCCCGTTGGAAGGCTCCCAAAACCTGAAGTAAAACGGGGTCCCTATCGGAAACTATTGAAGAAGGAACACCGTGTAGCCTCACTACCTCTTGGATGTATAAGGAAGCTAACCTATCCAAAGGATAATTAGCTTTGATGGGCAAAATAAGCAGAGAACTGGCTAGTCTATCCACTATGACCCATATAGCATCATAGCCTGATTGACGTCCTGGTAAGCCCATTACGAAATCCATGGAGATGCTTTCCCACTTCCATTCCTGGATTTCTAAGGGGTGTAAGGTTCCCGCCGGCTTTTGGTGTTCTATTTTGATTTTTTGAACAGGTTAAGCACCTTTGAACGAACTCCACTATGTCTCTCTTCATCCCAGGCCACAGAACATTTTCTTGAGATCTGCATACATCTTACTAGTCCCAGGGTGTATGGTGAATTCGCCTTTGTGTGCCTCCTTCAATCTCATTCCTAGAGTACCACTTGCAGGTACACAGACCCTGTCCTTGTACCTCCATATACCTCGTTGGCGTGGTAAATTCGGCAACTTCTTAGTGTGACTGATTTTAAAATCTCTTGAAGCTCTTGATCTTCGGTTGAGAGCCAAAATTTGTTCCTGGAATTCGCTTGAAATTCTAATTTGACCTAACACCACACCTTCGGGCTAACAGACGAGCTTAAGCTAAGCTTCTTGAAGTCTTCTACTAGTTTCGTTCCTGATCATCATGCATGCTATACTCAAGACTTCCGTCTCATGCATTCGGACAACGGTTGCCTTACCTGGGTGGTAATTAGGCTGAACTCGTAATCCTTAAGGAATTCCATCCATCGTCTCTCCTCATATTCAATTCTTCCTGATCAAAGAGGTATTTTAAACTCTTATGATTAGAGAAGAACATTGAACTGTACACATAAAGATGATGTCGCCAGATCTTTAAAGCAAAAACCACAGCGCAAGTTCAAGATCATGGGTTGGATAATTCACCTCATGAGGTCTCAACTGCGAGAGGCATAAGCAACCACATTTCGTGCTGCATTAACACACACCCTAAACCCTTACCAAGAAGCATCGCAATAAACCTCAAAGGGTCCTTGAGGTCAGGAGCACAAGACAGCCGTGCAACTTCCGCTTCAACTCCTGAAAACTATTCTCACATTCTGTGTCCATTTGAATTGAGCATTCTTTCGAGTTAACTTGGTCAAAGGTAGAGCTAGCTGGGAAAACCCATAATAAATCGCCTATAGTATCCAGCTAGTCCAAGAAGCTTTGAATCTCAGTGACCGTAGTTGGCCGTTCCCAATTAAGTACGGATTTACTTTGCTAATCTACGGAAACTCCTTCTCGCGATACCACATGACCAAGGAACTGAACCTCTCCCATCCAGAATTCGCACTTTGACAGTTTAGCATACAATTTCCTCTCCCTTAGGATTTGTAGCACGACCCTAAATGTCTCATGTTTCTTCAGTCCTTGAATAATAAGTATGTCGTCTATAAAGACAACTACAAATTTATCTAAGTACGGACGGAAATTCGGTTCATATAATCCATGAATACCGCGGAGCATTGGTCAGTCCAAACGACATCACCTTATACTCATAATGGCCGTATCGAGTTCTAAAGGAGTCTTAGGGATATCTTCATCCCGAACTCGAATTTGGTGGTAACCCGATCTAAGGTCAATCTCCAGAACAGTTGCCCCACGTAATTGATCCAAGAAGGTCGTCAATCTTGGGAGAGGGTACTTGTTCTTGATCGTTACCTTGTTCACCGTCTATAGTCCACACAGAAGCCTCATACTCCCATCCTTTCTTTACCAAAAGAACAGGGCTCCAGGCGAGGCACTAGGTCTATAAAGTGTTTCCTAGTAGCTCTTCAATTTGTGACTTTAATTCCTTCAACTCCAAGGGAGACATCCTATAGGGAGCAATTGAGATAGACCCGTCCCGGAACAGCTGATGGAAAATTCGACTTCCCTCCTGGCGGAAGTTCTGATATCCTCTGGATACATCCGGATAATCCCACCACTGGAATCGTATTTACATCATGGTTACTTTCGGCTTCACTAGCCGAGAGGAGGACATATTCCTGACCCCCTACCTTACTAGGGTTAGGCGTCACTAGGTCCAAGTAAAATGAAGGGGACCTAAAAACAGAAGAAGACATAAGAAGAAAGATAGCAGTTCTAGTTGGACAATGTAACAGGAATTTAATTTGGTACCATCCAATCCATACCTAAAATGACTTCTCAGGATAAAGGTAGACAAAACAAATTAGCTTTAAATTCCCTAGTATTTATAAGAAGGGAGAATGGTCATGCATGTCTGACAAGTCCTAATAGGACTTGGAGGAGGGTGGATACAAGGAGGTCATACGATAATCGAGACACAGGTAGTCCTAACCTTTGTACACATTCATGGGATATGAAAGAATGGGAAGCACCCGAATCATACAGGACATCTAAGATATCTCCATTTATTTCACACTTACCTCGATTAGACTGGAGGATTGAGAAGCTTCCTCGCACTACAGGCAAAAACACGTCCTTGTTGTTGTGGCCTCGGGTGGAGACATGATAACCTTCTTGCGGGACACTCAAATATCTTGTGTTGGTTTGAAGCCTAGCATGTAATCGTGGTTGCGAGGATGGCCGAATTCCCGTGAACTTTCCACATTTAGGGCATCTCTCTTGTCTTCCTGGGAGATTGGATTTGTTTCCCTCCGTTGTTGTTGTTGTTGTTAGGTGGAAACCTTCCCTCCGCTTGGTGGCAAGGCTGAATCGAGGGCCTTGGGGTGCTAGTCCTTTCTGAGATTGTTTTGTGTATATTGAAGCTGGCGAGCTTCTTGTTAAGAGCCTCAGCACGCGACACTTGTTCACCAATGTGGGATAATCGCGGATCTCCAAGACTCAGAGCGGCCTCTATATCTTCACGTAAACCCTTCATATTTCATACATTTCCAGGCTTCATCGTGTCACGTGATAGATTGTGGAAAATTTGCAGAGTTCCTCAAACTTCGGGTAGACTCCGCCACACTCATAGGTCCTTGCCTAAGAGCCATAAATTCCAGCTCCTTTGCATTCCTCATAGAAGAGGGAAGTACTTATGATAAAAAGCTTCCTTAAAGACATCCCAGGTAACCTAAGTCTTGGGACGCTTCGAACAACCCTCTGTACCTACCCACCAAAACTCACATCCGCCTCCAGCATGTAGGTGGCAAAAGCCACCTTTTGAGCCTCTTGTGGGGTAGGACTGAGAAGATCTTCTCCATTGCCTTGATCCACCCACTCTTCGTTTTGCAGGTTCAGCTCCTGGAAAGGCTGGGATTTGCCTTTCTAAATTCTGCAAATTTCTGTATTCCTCATCCACTTCATTCCCATGGGTTACCAATCGGGTGCCTGTCCTCATTGCGATTCAACCTTTCCATCATGCGATTGGCAATTGTTGCTTGCTCCCTCATTGCCGCGGCCATCTACGAAAGTGTTCATCATCTTCCGTTATCTCCTGCTCTCACCCCAGTCTGCGATTTGACGTCATCTATTCCTGTCACACCAAACAAAATATTGAGTTGATTAGGCTCAATACCAATCCAGTGTGGCAGGAACCCACAACATTCCATGCAGGTCATACATACACATATATATTGTAATGCATGACAACTATGTACGGAAACATAGTCGGCCCAATCCTCAGGCCTTAGAGGATACTCCCTTATACCATAATGTAACACCCTCCTAATTACCACATTTCTCGAGTACATAGTAATTAGTAGAGTGTTACCTGAAGTATCATATCTATACTAGTCGGGATAATCAATAATGAGGAAGTCATAATACATATATTTTCATAGCCAAAATTTACATATAGTGACATCGTGGCAACTGTACATCATGAAGAAAAAAAAATGAGTACTTAGACTCCAAAAAGTACAGAACTCTGAGTGACGAGGCTAATCCCCCAACCCTGACCAACCTGCTCAGGACCGTCCCTGACAAAATAGCATAGACGTACATACATATACAAACAGCAAAAGGAAACCAAAAGTACATAACCCTAGGGTGGTAATTCCTAACGCTACACCACTACCCTATATATGTCGACTACTATAATGACCTCGCCTCCTCCTACAGGAAAACCATTGGCCATAGGTGCAATGGCCTCACCTCCACCGCATCTTGGCCTCCCAGGGGTCGAACGAGAAGAGGAGGATGAAGGTGCGGTGCACCCGCCCGGACACATGTGGGGTAGGGGAACCTCGAACACGTCTGGATGGGCCATATGGAGAGGCACACCCTCGTAAAGGGAAAGTAGGGTCGAAATCGGCAGCAAATACAGAGGTACTAAACGACCGATCAAAGAACATATAAATACGGATGTCGAGTACCACCGCATACATAGCATCCAGGGCTGGGACCATACGCCACACCCATTGTGGCGAGTCAAGGAAAAAGATCAGGGACGGCATCTGTCCAATTGAACAATACAATATATACAACTAGGGGTGAGAAAATGTAAAATTCTAGGAGGGTAAGTTTCCCCCATGTGCTATACCTAGTACAGAAATGAATTCATGCATATACCATGTTCATATATATAAGTCATAGGCGTCGATATTCAATCTGAGATCATGAAAATTTAAACTAACAATATAATGATAACTCATGCCACGCCAACATTTCCGTGCCACATATTTTTCTTAGTTTACAAACATAGGGAAGGCTTAGTTCACATAGGGCCATCTTAATAATTAACAATCTCATAAAGGACAATAGACTGCTAGGACATGAGCTCATTCCTATTCCAGGTCACCGAACTTCATTTTTTTCCATTTTCCGGATCACTCACAGTTCTATGCCTAGCCAGACGTTTACGACTCATAACTTTTCTAGGAAGTCCTTCTTTTTGCCTTCCCTCTCTATCCCCTAAGCCTTGTTTCTGCTTCCCATGCCCAAGTATACAACAAGCATATACACCAGCTATCTTGAGCACTATTTTACAATTCACATTACATACTTCTCTTCCATGTCTCAATAGCATGTCAACTTTACAATTATCTAGTTACTTGCGTTCAAGATTTATAAATCAGAAATTTAAGCAATAAGTGTGCATTCACATGCCATAGATTTAGCATATCTATCATATTATCATGAATATCATTCATTTTCAATTTCCAGCACCCTGGCAGAATTAATGTCCTAGGTGGAACATTTAATTGCTATACCCAAAAGCCATCACAACAGCCATAAAAATTCAGATGACACTTCAATGTGTCTAGTATAACCTGTAAAAATTTCAAAGCAATCAG
Organism: Dalbergia oliveri; assembly: GCA_030441495.1. NCBI lineage: Eukaryota > Viridiplantae > Streptophyta > Magnoliopsida > Fabales > Fabaceae > Dalbergia > Dalbergia oliveri. The sequence continues at coordinate 34,330,300 of JAMLFY010000006.1, read as the reverse complement.
AGTTATATAACTACTTCAATAAAATATACAAATCCAGTGGTCAGGTGCCCCTAATTCACAGACTAGATTTGGGTTTCCATAATTTTTAACCCTAGAAATTTATGGATTTAAAACCCAAGAAAATTCACAGTGACATTTACATATGTTACTAACTTCTCATAAAAATTTCAGGGGCTAGATCAACCAATTACTAGGATAATAAAATCAGGAAAGTTTATTGCTCCACTTCACCAACCAGGACAGCACAAGTCACATTTCGGTTCTTGAATTTTTTCAGGTAGCAAACTTCAATATAAACACCCAAAAATTTTATGGGACTAGCCCAAGATGTTAGGATGAACATATATTTTTTTCAGCTCACATAAAGACCTACAATATACCCAGAAAATTCCGGATTTCAGACTGCCTGAGTAGTCCGAAAATCCAGCACACCAGTCCAACATGTTTTGGTTCAAAACCCTTTTTAACACCATCCAATCCCACCACCAAAATTCATACATCCATTTCAACACAATATCAATCAAAATCATCAAATTTCGGATACACATCATCCCAAATCAGAACAGAAAATTTAGCAAAAACAGCCAAACAAGAACCCTACTTGTGAAGGCTTGTGTGTCTTTGTTTGGTTGCTTCAAGATGATTGTTCTTCACTTCCAACTCTTCAAACCACCCCAAATCCTCCTATAATCAGTGATGGATGAGATGAAAAGGATGAGGTTTTTGGAATTCTAATTGGTTAGAATTATAGAGATGGAGGTGTAGAGCAACTTTAGTGAAGGAAGTTTTGGGTTTTGTTGATTCTAAGCTATGGTTTTTGCAAGATGAAGTCAAGGTGAAGCTCTTGGCTATGGAAGCTCTTCCTCCTCTTGGTTCCCTTGCTGTTTGGCCGAGTTTATGCTTGGATTTTTCAAGGAAAAATTGGTGACTAAGCTTGTATTAATGGCAAAGCAAGATATTTGTTAAGAAATCATGATGACTGGTGATAGGCTATGATGGATGGCTAGAATTTGATCTTGGATTTCAAGATCAAATCTTGGCCTTCACTTGTCTCAAATGGATAATATCCATTATAAATCATTTATCAATAATGTTAGAAATATCTTTCCGTGTAAGAATCACACACCGAAATCTCATGAACGGTAACCGTATTGATTTAACCGATATTACCCAAATTTAATCCTAGGTATAAAATTATCATTCCCACACCTTTCTAACTTATTCTCATATTTCTTAACTTCGGGCACCTCCTGTTCCCAATCCCCTTTCTGCCGGCGGCCTGCGGCCGCAAAGTACTATTCATATTTTTTTTTTTTTTTTTGTACTCCCTCATGGAGGTATTCTCATCACAACCTCTGCAGAAATTCAATATTTCCATTCACCATTCCTCAATTAATTTCTAAAGAAGCTGTGTTACAATAAGTGTAGGCTAGTGACGGTAGCTAGTATGAGCTAAAAATCTTAGAACTCTCAAGAGGAGAGATTATTAAGATGGCCTTCATAGAAAGAGAATAACAAAGTCAAGTCACCTAAGAGTAAAAGAGGAAATGTTATGTTATGATTTTTTATGTTCCTTATGCTATGATAATTTATTATGGTTCATGTGATATGTTGCCTAAGGCATTGACATGCATTCATAATATGGTATGATGATTTATGACATTAAGAATCATGTTAAAAGACATGGACTTTTTTCCCTATGGCCTTTAAACCTAAAATAAATGAACCTTGCTATGTCCACTATTTTTATAATGAAACCTAAGGTTCCTAAGGATGAAGATGATGACATATGTTTGGAGATGAAGGCCCTACTAAGATTTCTTGTATAAGTTTGGTCATTTCCTCTTTTTTTCTTTTCCACTTATCCTTAGAGGTCAAGGTAATGTTCGTAAGGGCACGTCTACGCCCCAATATGGGAAAGATACATTATGAACTAGGCAAACACTTATACCATTATGTAGGTAGTTGTGAAGTCCGCCTGCGACTCTAGATCTTCTTTTTGTGTACCCTGCCACTTAGTTTTTAGTTTTCGAGCGGCCACCCCCTTCATTGATGTTTTCGCCTTTAGTGTGCAAGTCCGCACACCGAGGAGTTCCTCCTGACTTGCCCTACGACTCCCGCTGCTATGGGTGGGACTTTCTATAACGCCCAGGGACAAGGCAAGGAGTGATCGCCTGTCAGAAGTGCAGACTACAAGGAGCGACTCCGCTCCAAGCGAGGGGTACATGAATAAACCGATTACACACCTGAGAGGGATCTGAGTCTGCAGAGGTATGGGACTATACAGTTAAGGAGGGCTTATATGAATTGATTGGTACTACCTATGCCACAAAGATGCATCTTTCTTTCGGTAGCCCATCACGAAGAACTCCATAGTTAGCGTGTTGACTTGGGGTAATTTTGGATGGGTGTACCTCCTGGAAGTTTTCCCAAGAAGCGTGTGAGTGAGGACAAAGCATGCTGAAATACTCGTGTTGGTTTGCGGGGTCTAATCTATAAAGCGGAATGGGATGTTACAAATGGTATCGAGAGCCTGCACCTCTCCCAGGACGTGTGGTTCGAGGATGAACCAAGCGGAGCGGTGGGCATGTAACGCTCCTGGGACGAGGCAATGAGTGATCGCCAATGTCAGAGGCATGGACAAGGAGCCTCCGCTCTTCAAGAGAGGGTACATGAATGAACCGATTACACACCTGAATAAGAGGGATCTGAAGTCCATAGGTATGGGACTAGACAACCAAGGAGGGCTGTGCATATGAATTGATTCACTACCTATGCCACAAAGATGCATCTTTCCGAGCCGATTCACGAAAGAACTCAGTTAAGCGTGCTTGACCTAGGCAATTTTGGGATGGGTGACCTCCTGGAGTTTTCCAGGAAGTGTGTGGAGTGAAGACAAAGCATGCTGAAAAGACCCTGTCTGGTTGCGGCAATAACGATCCATAAAGCAGGAGGGGAATGTCACACTTTCGAGCATACGTGCTCGACCACTGCCCCCACCCTTCTATGCCCTGGTCAAACCCATCTAGGGATTCACCTACTCAACATTCCTTAGCAATTCTGCACCTACGACCCCCATGGAGGTGAGGAGAGAGGCTCACGGGGAGGCTATGATGGCTTAGCGCGAGAGGAGTTCAGTATTTCCATAGGGGACCTCCCATCCTTGCTGAGGAGCCCACGTTCTTCCTATTGGCCACCTTGCTATGCCTACTAACCTTGCTCATGTAATTGATTACCTTCCTCCTGTTAGCTCCAGGAACTCTTAGAAAGTCAGAGCGCTTAATGTTTTGATTGACAACAAAACTAATTTTCAAAATGTTTTGTAGAAGACTAATCTTTCACCAAGTTTTTCTAACACTAAACATGACCATTCACATTAGCATACAATTCCTAAAACAAGGTTACTCTTACAAGTAACATATGCAAACATGATTAATCTCATTCAAAGAGATTTAAAACCTAAAGGACTAGTGAAGAAATAATCCTTGAAATCGACATTATTATGCTCAACACATGAGAAAATTTTCATGATCAAAGAGAAATCAAGTGAGAATTTTTAGAAAGTATGCCATGACTTTAGAAAGTGACATTCAAGTGAAGATTTCAATCCAACTCTAAAGCAAAGTGTGGTTACCACCTTTAATCATCATGATCGAATATTTTCTTTACAACAAACTATGACGAAGACCAAAAGATCAAAGGAAAGTCTGAAACTGAAACAACTCTTCAAAATGCACGATTACTGGAACAGTGCACTTTATAGAAATAGGAGGGAAAATTCAAAATTCAAATTATAGTCAAACTCAGTTATGACTCGAGATGACATCCCCCTTTTCAACTTAGCCAATAATCCCAAGCTTTTAGCAAGTCATAAATCTTGTTTAGGAAGCAAAAAAGCTCTTTAAAATAAACTAGAAACCTCTATTAGAAATAAAGAGCTTCTGCAACTACAAAAAAAGGAACTTTGACACGCAAAATCTCTCTTCTAGTATTGCATTTTCCATGACACAAAGGAAGATCAACATGTGTCACTAGGAAAACTTATCAAGGGCAAAAATTATTCATGGAAGATCAGATATAAGGTGTAACACTGAATTTTTACTAAATTTTTACTGTCGTGTAGAATTATCGAATTACCCAGGAATTTTTCATATAATTAGCGACCGAACAATCCTCAATAAAGGAATATAACACTAGAAGAAAGGTTAGGAGCACTCCGTGCGAGAGTTCAGTCTCAATTTTCTATACGTGTAAATACCAAAATGCCCCAAGTTATTTTACTCATAAATGAGATCTGGGCCCCACCCATCTCAAGGGGATGTTTTGATGATAATAAGAGATTGTTTGTGTTATGTGTATTAATAGTAGAATAATCTAATTTTAGACTCTACGCTCAAAATGACTAAACGCCCCGTGCTATTTTAACTCCGATTCGCGTGCCGATGAGCACAAACCTTACTAAAATGTTTTAAAACATGTTTTTAAGCTATGATTAACCATTAGTTAAGTCTTGGTTCTTGTACTTCAAGTAAAATTACCATTTTGTCCCGTCTTCGTGCAATTTTCGAATTTTGAACATTTTTGATTTTTTATAGCGAACCTAAGCAATATTAGGCTCAAATTAAAGGTTATTAGATTCTAATTATTAATCTAGAGTCAAAAGTATTTATTTAGATTGATTAGAACTTAAAATTGCTTAAAAACACCCAAATTGCTTATTGATTCACCTAAGCCCTTAATTGCAAATCTCTAATTTGCAAGATACCTTACCTACACATAATAATACATGGAACACACAAATTTCTCTTCCATGGGCTGCAATGGCCGAAATAATGGAGCCATAATACATCATAATATTGCCAAATAATGTACTAAAACAAAATGCCAAAAATGTCACCATGAAACATAATTCCCTAAATTCATACAACTTGTCTTAATCCATGTTTTCCTCCTTTGTTCCCTTTGAAATTTGCCAGCCTGCTCCCTCTTTCCTCCCTTTGTCCATTTATGAGCCTCAAAATCTCTATAATAGGCATGCTTCAGGATGTTAGACCTTAGTTCATAACTTACACAATTCTAGATTTTAGAAGCACCAAAAGCTTTCTTTCTTCCCTCCTGCTTCTAAACTTCTTCTCCCATTTCTCAAAGAGATTTTCTTTCATTTCACTCAAGCAAACCAGGTTCTCTTCCTTTCCTTCAAATAAAATCAGGTAGGCTGTTGTTCAAGTTCATTTATGCTATGACAAGTTATGTTTCTAGCTTAAAAATGTTGAATAAATGAACCTTTTCTATGGCTTTTTTTCAATTCAGTTTCTTCCTTCTTTCTTTTGGTTGAATTTGGCCTTAATGGCTGATTATGATGAGACCATGGTTTGATAATGAGGTTCTTGAGTGTTGGTTTGCAAAGCCTTCACAAGTTAAATTTCTAAAACTTGAAGGTTTCACTAGTTTTTAAAGCTTTATAATTTCGATTTTTTCTTTCCTTATTTTTCTTTATGGTTTTGGCCAATGGCCTAGAAGGAATGAAATGATGGCTTGATGATGAGGACCTTGAGTATGGTTTGTAAATCCATCACAAGTTAGGCCTCTAAAGCTTGAAATTTCACTTGCTGCAAAACTTTAAGAATGAGGTTTTTATGATGTAAAAATAAAGATCTTGAGTTTAGAACTTGAAAGATGTATTTTTCACTTTGTCTTAAGATATATATATTAGGTTGAAATTATATGTCTCTAAAAGTTCTTAGGAGCTCTAGTAAAGAAATAAAATGAACTTGCATCCATGTTTAAGTTTATGCCTTGCACATCATGTTTACTTTTAATGTCATCACTAAATTCTCAAGAAATAAATAATGATGCTATTTCTCATGTTTAAATTCCAAGATTGCATTTCATGTTTATGTTTCAAGTTGTCACTTAATCTCCAAAGATAATAAAGAGTATGCATCTTATTTATTTTATACTCTCACTTTATTTTATAATGGCTAAAAGAATCAATGCATGACATGTTTATTTTATGTCATCACCTAAAGATCCTAAAGAGCTTAAAGACTTGCCCAAGTATCACAAGCAAAGTTGGAACCATGAATAAGAACTCTAAAGCTCACTTTATTTCCTTAAGATTATTGGAGTTAAAGAATTCATTCTTTAAGAAGTCTTGAGTTTGGAGCTTAATAAAGATTAATAAGAATTCTCTCTCCACTCCCTTGAGCTTAACTACGCCGCTCCGATTTCTTATTTTCTTTTATTAAGATTCTTTTCTCTCTCACTTGTCCAAGCTCTAGCGGACTACCACCGCTCAACCTTTATTTATTTGAAGCACTTGCATCATGTTTAAATTTCAAGTCTTGCATATCATGTTTATATTTCCAAGTTATCACCTTATAAAGACAAGATTAAATGAGGTTGCATACATGTTTGATTCTAGTTATCACCTAAATCTCAAAGCTAAGACTTGCTCCTTTTATCTTAAGTGAAAATTTTAATCATGAAGATTCTTTTATGTATAAATCGGCCTCACTATTAAGAAGGTTAAAGTGATTTTAAATAAGCTACTGATTTAGTTCTAAAATTTCTTTCAAAGAGAACAAAAGAATTAGTTTTTAAAAGAGTTTTAAGGCTTTGCAAAGATTTTACGGGATACTAGTATCTTACTTTACTTAAAAATGATTTTAAGCAATTATGTGAGGTTCATGATTCAGATCTAGTTTAGTGTTATATATGATGATGGTTTAATATGTTTGAAGTTGTGATAATTATGTTTATTGCTAAAGGAATGATTCTATGCATGTTAGAAACAAAACTAGCTTCTTAGAAAATCGTAAAAGCAAGATTTCTAGGACTAGAATGAAATTTATACATTCCATCCAGAACCCTTAGTAAAGCAATAAGAATCAGATTTTATTATGTCTAGATAAGTGAAATGATTCATAATTGGTTTAGTAATTAATTTTAACATCACAAAGGAAAGCCGTAAGAAAAGGGTTAAAGATGCAACTTCTACACACTTAAGTTTAAATATAACCTACCGCCTATGCTATCCCATGTGGTTTAATAATGTACTTGAAGGTTATAATTAAGGGTAATAATGATAATGAATCCCTTAGATGCATAAGAAGAAGATAATGATTGAGGTTACCTTATTTAAAGTTGCAACTATTTAAAGGAGCTTTTCAGTTGAGGATTCATGATGACGCCTTTTGATGTTTGAAATGATAAGTCTATGTAATGATTGATGCTTATTAAATATTTGATTTCATTGAATGACTTCATGGTTTGCATGTTATAGCGGCGTTGCAAACAATGAGAAGTTTATGCATTCTTAGCAATTATAATTTGCAATTGTATTATGATATAACATGCAAAGACTTACGTGACTTAAAATTATGAGGAAATGATCCTTTGGACCCATCAGACTATAGGTGGTGAAAGGTGATTCCCCCCAGCCCCGTCTCTCTCAAAAGGGTAGAGTCAGACTTTAACTTATCAAAAGGGATAAGTATATGAGTGACGAACTAGTAAGGTACTAGCTCATAACCTAGATTACTCCCAAAGAGGGGAGTACAAAGCGTGGCTTAGGAAATGATGATGAAAGTAACCTTAAGTCACCTAAGGGACTAAGTAACGTATTATGTGATTATGATGTTCTTCTATGCATAGTATTTATGAGATGATGATGAGAAATATGATGTTCTTCTATGCATAGTATTTATGATATGATTGTAACGCCCCAATTTTTACGTAATTTTTACGTCATTAGGAATTACGAATCACCATAGGTAAATATTATATAAAATTTGAGACCAAAAATCCTTAATAAAATATACTGTCAAGAGAGAAGTTAGGAGCAATTTGTGAAGTATTGCAAACCCAATTTTCCTGACGTGTAATGACAAAATCCCCTGAGGTTATTTTACTTAAAAATGAGGATCATGTAGCCCCACCCATCCTCAAGGGATGTTTTGATGTTAATAAGGGATTGTTTGTGTTATGTGTGTTAATAGAGGAGAAGAATCCTAATTTGAGCTCCGACGCGAAATGACCAAAACGCCCGCTTGTTTTAACTCCATTTGTGCCGATTAGTCTTGAACCTCACTAAAATGTGTTAAAAGGTGTTTTTAAGCCATGATTAACCATTGGTTAAGCTCGGGTGGTCCTGTATTTTAAGTAAATGACGTTTTGGCCCGTCTTTGTGGTTTTACAAATTTTGATTTTTGATTTGCTATCAAACCTAAGCAATATTAGGCTCAATTAAAGCTTATTAAATTCTAATTATTAATCTAGAGTCAAAATTATTTATTTAAATTGATTAGAACCTAAAATTGCTTTAAAACACTCAAATTGCTTACTAATTCACCTAAGCCCTTAACCGTAAATTCTCTAAATTGCATGAATACCTTACCTACACCTAAATAATGCATGGAACACACAAATTCCTCCTTGGGCTGTAATGATGAAATTATTGATGCCATTATGCATCAGAATAATTGCCTGAAGATACACTAAAACAAAATGCCAAAATCCCTAAACATGGCATAAAACATGCCTTAAACAAGGAAATGATTTTCTCCCTTTGTTCCCCATGAAAATCCATCAGCCTTCCTCCTTCATTTGTCCATTATGAGCTTCAAAATCTCTATAAATAGGCATGCTTGAAGAGGTGTTAGAAGCCTTTGATCATAACTTACACAATTCTAGTTCTTAGAAGCACCAAAAGCTCTCATTTCCTCCTCCTCTTGGCTGAATTCTTTCTTCAAGTTTTCAAGAATATTTTCTTTCATTTCACTCCAAGAACCAAGTTCTCTTCCTTTCCTTCAAATCAGATTAGGTAGGGAGTTGTTTCTAAGTTCATTTTATGCTATGACAAGTTATGTTTCTAGCTCAAAATGATGATTTCATGGACTTCTTCTAGCTCTTATTTCGGTTTGTTTTCCCCTTTCTTTTAAAAACATTTCAGCCTTATGGCCTAGATTATGATGAGACCATGGTTTGATGATGAGGTTCTTGAGTGTTGGTTGAAGCCATCACAAGTTAGACCTCTAAAACTTGAAGGTTTCACTAGTTTTTAAAGCTTTACAATTTCTTTTTCTTTCCTTATTTTTCTTTAATGATTTTGGCCAAATGGCCTAAGAAGGAATATGATGATAGCTTGATGATGAGGACCTTGAGTGTTGGTGGTAAATCCATCACAAGTTAGGCCTTTAAAGCTTGAAAATTCCACTTGATGCAAAACTTTAAAGAATGATGTTTTTATGATGTAAAAATAAAGATCTTGAGTTTAGAACTTGAAAGATGTATTTTTCACTTTGTCTTGCTAAGATATATATATTGGGTTGAATTTATATTTCTCTAAAGTCTTGGAAGAGCTCTAGTAAAGAAATAAGGAACTTGCATCCATGTCTAAGTTTATGCCTTGCATAACCATGTTTACTTTTAATGTCATCACTAAATTCTCAAGAATAAATAAATGAACTTGCATATCTATGTTTAAATTTCCAAGTTTGCATTTCATGTTTATATTTCAAGTTGTCACTTAATCTTCAAAGATAATAAAGAGGATGCATCTCATATTTATTTATGCTCTCACTTTATTTTATAATGGCTAAAAGAATCAACGCATGACATGTTTATTTTTATGTCATCACCTAAAGATCCTAGAACTCAAAGACTTGCCCAAGTATCACAGCAAAGAAATAAGATTATTTGAGTTAAGAATTTATTCTTTAGAAGTTTCTAAGATTGAGCTTAAAAACATGTAATAATAATTCTCTTCTCCCTTCACCGGTCTAGTGCGGATTACCGCGTTCCCTTCTAAGATTTCTCCCTTCACCGGTCCCTGCGGACTACCGCCGCTCCAGCTTCCTTGCATCATGTTTATATTTCAAGCTCTTGCATCATGTTTAATTTCCAAGTTATCACCTTAAATCTTAAAGATAAAGAAATAGTTTTGCATATCATGTTTATAATTCCAAGTTATCACCTTATAATGACAAGATTAAAATGAGGTTGCATAGCATGTTTATGATTCTAAGATATCACATAAATCTCTTAAAATTAAGACTTGCTCCTTTTATCTTAAGTGAAAATTTTAATCATGAACATTCTTTCAATGTATATAAAATGGCCTACATGCATTGAGAAGGCTAAAGTCCTATGACTTCTTTCAATTTTAACAAAAAGAATTAGTTTCTAAAGGAGTTTCAAGGTTTTACAAATATTTTACGGAACCAGTATCACATGTGACTTGAAATGTGACTTCTAGCAATTATATGAGGTTCATGATTCCCACTAATATGAGTTTAGTACTACTGTATGATGATGGTTTAATATGTTTGAAGTTGTGATAATCATGGTTTATTGCTGAGAGAATGATTCATAATTGGTTTAGTAATTAATTTTAGCACCATAAGGAAAGCCGAGAACGAGAAAGGGTTAAAAATGCAACTTCTAGTACATCGTGAAGCCTTAAATATAACTTGCTGCCTATGCTGTCCCATATAGTTTAATAATATTCTTAAGGCTTATAATTAATGGTAATGATGATAATGAATCCTTTAGATGCATGATTAATTAGTTTGATAATTAAGATTACCCGATTCTAAAGTTTTGTTGTTAAGAAACTTTTCGGTAAGAATTTATGATGATGGTTCTTTGAAGTTTGAAATGATAAGTCTATGTAGTGATTTGATGCTTATTAAGTATTTGATATCATTGAATGACTTCATAGTTTGCATGATATAGTTGCTGTTGCAAACAATGAGAATGTTTATGCATCTTAATTATTATTAATTTCAGAGACATATTATGATATAACATGCAAAGACTTAATGGTGACTTAAAATTATGAGGAAATGATCCTTTGGACCCATCATGACTATAGGTGGTGAAAAGGTAGTCCTGAAGAAAATGATCCTTTGGACTTATCTAGAACTATAAATGGTGGTGAAAAGGTGATTCTTGCCCCCAGCCCGTCCCTTCTCAAAAGGGTAGAGTCAATATTAACTTATCAAAAGGGATAAGTATATGCTAGTGACGACTAGTAAGGTATGAGCTCATAACCTAGATTACTCCCAAAAGTGGGTGGAGATAGGGTGGCCCCAAGGAAAATAATGATGATGATGACAAGATTTTAAGTCACCTAGGACACTAAAGGAATGAAATATGTGCACTATGTCTTGTCCATAGCATTTTATGAGATGATGATGGGAAATATGATGTTCTTCTATGCATAGTATTTATGATATGATGATGAGAAATATGATGTTCTTTTATGCATAGTATTTATGATATGATGATGAAGAATACAATGTATGATAAAGGAAAAGTTCATTATAAACATGACATGCTAAGTTTATGATGCATTATAAGACGCATGATTAAATCGACGAACCTCGGTAAAGTATATTTTCGAACTTAATAAATCAATCTTAGCATGCTCACTATTTCATAATAACCCGAGGTTCCTGGGGACGATGATGATGACACAATGCATCATGAGGTGAGTACCCTACGAGATTCTTTTATAAGTTTCTCACTCCCTCTATTTTTCTTTCCATCTCGTCTTCAGAAATAGAGGAGCGTTCGTGAATCACATTGAGGCCGTGATCCAGAGCCTAACTTGATCCTCTAGTTTCACTCATATATTTCAGATATCTATCCCTATCCCTGAGTGTTATAACTAGGTGCCATTAATGGATGTCCTTCCATCCATATATTATTTATGTTTTGTTAGATTGCCTACACTTAGTCATTCTGTTGGTAGGCAAAATATCTATATGATATGTAATTATGGATGCTTATATGATGGAGCCAATATATTATGATGTGATGTTTGTAAATTCCTATGTGTCTTTTAAATTTTGCTAAATCATTCACGTTAGCGCGGCTCACGTTTTCAATTATGTTTAAAAAAAAATGGCTCGTAATTTCACTAAGTATTTTCAAGCATGATTAGCGAACTGAAGCAAAGAGTAAAGTCTAAGTAATCAATCGTATACCTAGGTGTATTGGGTTAATTATTAGGGTGTTACAACTATGATGAGGAATATCATGGTGGTCTTATGCATAGCTTATGTTATTATGATATGCTGAATAGATATATGATAGGAAAAGTTCATTATAAATATGACATGCTAAGTTTATTATGCATTACAAGCACGCATGA